>CABHPH010160839.1:7355-29995 GCA_902168325.1 Peromyscus nudipes
AAAAAAAAAAAAAAAAAAAAAAAAAGATAGCTATCAGGGCTTGTGATGCATGCATAGGCTGGGCGACTTAGCAGAAGCCTGTTTTCTCCCGGTCTGAAAGCCAGAACTCCGAGACCAAAGTGCTGCTAAGGCTGATTCTCAAGAGACCTCGGGGCTTGGCTAGAGCCCGTCTCTTCCTGTCTCCCCTTGAGTTTTCATCCTCATCTCTTACAAAGATGCCCCTAGTGTTGGACAAGAACCCTCCCTTTTGATTAACTTTCTAGAAATCGCATTATGTATGTATGTATGTATGTATTTATTTATTTATTCATTACGAGTGAGTGTAGCATGTGTATGCTGTAGGATGCATGTGGAGGTCTGAGGACAACTTGCAAGAAGAACTTATGGAATCATTGCACTCACTCCTTCCATTGTGTGGGTCCTGGGGATCGAACTCAGGCTGTCAGACTTAGCGGCAAGCATCACTACCCATTTAGTTATCTGGTCAGCCCCAATTCTTAACAACCACTTTGCTGAACACAACGGCATTCTGAGGTACTGGGGACTTCAATGTATAAATTTGGGAGAAACATAATTCCACCTGTAGTGCTATTTTAAATCTTTTTTTTTTTCCTGGCATATTTCTGGTCTAGACATTGACATCTGTGCTACTATATAACAAGTTTTTGCTTTGTTTTATTAAAAACAATTGCTCAGCTGGAGAGGAAGCTCAGTAGTGCAATGTTTTCCTCATGTATGTAAGGTTCTAGGTTCAAATCCCAGCCCTGGGAGGAGAAGGGAAAGATGGGAAGAAAAAAATTTATTTAATTAATCTGAAAAACAAACAACTTGCTGAACTATCTGGGTACAGCTGAAGACCTACATACAGATAGCATTTAACCGAAGTTTTCAAACACTGAGGGGGTCCAACAAATTTGCAGTTGGCTCCTGCTCTTAGCGGTAAGTCAGATACTGGGCACTCAGTGTCAGGATCAAACAGGTTGTTTGGCTTGGCTACAAGCACCTTTACCCACTGAGCCATCTTGCCAGCCCCAATTTAACAACCACGTTGCTAAGTACAGTGGCGTTCTGAGGTGCTGGGCGTTGGGACTTCGGCGTATGAAGGGAATCGCACCTGTGTGATTTCGGGGAGAAAAGTCTTTTGAGACAAATGTCTGAGGTGGCCTGTCAGGAATTTCCTTAAGGGCAGCCCGAGCATGGCTGATGGGAAGAGATGGATGTTTCAGTCGCTAATGTAACTACCACTTACGTCTTGGTGTTCTTTTTCTCTCCCTTCTCTCTGGATCTTTAGGGAAGCCGGGTCCTGATGGTGATTTGGGTCTTAAAGGAAAGAAAGGCTTCCCAGGCCCTCCAGGAAGCACTGGCCCTCCAGGTTTCGTTTTAAAACTTATTCTGCCCCTTGGCCTGAAGAAAACATACTTCCTTCTCGAGCTTAGACGATCTAAGCTCACTCTTCCCATAGGATGCAGAATAGTGGGCTCGATGATACTACCCATCTAATTGAAGTATCTACCAGTATAAAATACCATGTTGTCATCTCAGGAGAGTATTAATCCAGGCATTTTTTTTTTAAACTTTATGCAGTTCTGCATAACTACAGTCCTGAAAACTCAGTACCTTTCAGCACTTTCAACACATCTCCCCAGTATTCACAGTAGGCCATAGAAGGAAAGAGACCCTGTCTTTGAATGGTGTGGTTTGGGTTTCTGTTTGTTTCAGGCCCTCCAGGACTTCCAGGACCTCCTGGACCAATGGGTATGAGAGGTAACCAAGGACATGATGGAATTCCTGGTCCTCCTGGAGAAAAGGGAGAAACAGGTACTGCTTCCTCTTAAAAAAAATTATTTTTATGTGCTTATGTGTATGTGTATGGGTTCATTCATACTGTGACTGTTGTGTGGAAGTCGAGAAGATGAACTGCAGGAGTTCATTCTCCCCTTACCCTACATGGGCCCTGAGAGACTAAGTTCAGGTCGTTAGTCTGAAAGGCATGAGCCCTTACCCACATAGCTACCTCACTGTTCCTTGCTTTTAATATTTGATCTACTGGTTTATTAATAGCATTTTAATTCCATGTGGCGCTAATAATTCTTCACTGATAGAACCAATGGTCTCTAACAGTCTCAGCATGTACCAATTGTACTTCCTTCATATATAAGATGTACTGAGATTAATAGAACATTAATATATCAAAATTACCTCTTACAGGCTTACTGGGGGCCCATCCAGGCCCAAAAGGAAGTCCTGGTGTTCCAGGTAGGCATTTCTTCCCTGATCTTAAAAAATCTGCATTTCCTAGATGAGAATCTAGTTCTCTAGTTTTGACTTATCAGACAATGTAACTTGGCAAGTGAAAGATGATCACCCACTGGGGATACTAAATATTAATGATCTTAATAGTCAAACTATTTATCATCACAACAAAGGAATGAATCCAAATCTGTGACCTGGCTTTGGGGATTTCCTTCTGTGAAAGTTTCTAAAGATGAAAGAAAGAATCCGCATGTCTTTGTTTTGCTGCTGTTGGTAGTTGGTTATTTCGATGATTTGACTCCTAAAAGGATGCAGGTGGAGCTGGCTTCCCTGTGAGCATCCTTCCCTATTGAGATACAGTGGTAATGCTGCCCTTTCTCACTTGGACTCCTGCCCCTGCACTGAGCTTGTGATTCGTGTTATTGTTTGTCAAGGGCTACCCTGTACCTCTCTCAACATCTGAGACATGACATGTTTAACTGATTCTCAAAGTCTATGCATGTTTTTTTTTGACAGACCACAGGCATGCCTCTCTCAAGCTAGTGCCATAGGATAAACAGACTCTTTGAACTCTTCCCCATTTTGTAGAGAAGAAGCCAAGACAAACAGCAGACTGTTTGTACCTTTTAATGGTCTTCATTAGCCTTGTGTCTATGTATAGGAGTATTTCAAGGTAGTAATTCCACTTTATTCATAACAATTGATGCTATGAGGACCTGCAGAAGATAGGTTGATGGTGAAACTGGCCTGGCCTGGAGTTGGAGTGGAAAGTAGACAGGAGTTGCTCTCTCCACTTTGTTTCTTAGTGACTTGATTGGCCTTTTGGTCAATCTCACACACCTCCCAGGGCCTTCCAACCCTGATGAACAAGGAGCCTTTCCCTCTCTCAATGTCTAGTAGTAGAACTGTAGGCAAAAGAAAAGTTTCTGTCCATATTGTTAGGCTCAGCTCAAAACTTACTGGAAGGAAATGCTGTATTTACATTGCTTTGCATTCGACTGCAAATAAAGTTTCAAAAACAATCACACCTTAGATAAACAAACAAACAAACAAATAAAAGCTTTAAAAACAACAAATAGTCCAGTCATGTAAGTGATCACTCGCCTCAACGCTTCTGGGATAACAAAACATGAAGAGACCATTGAAACTTGGAATATGTGGATTGGTTTAATTAGTTTATTCTCCCAAATCCTTAAGAGAACTTATATTAGACCACAAGGAATAATTTTAACAAAACTGTAATATAGAACCCACGACATAAGTATGTGAGGTCATTGCTGAACAAAGACAATGCTACAGAGCCAGAAACACACTGAAGCCTTCTCGTCACTGTCTTTAACAGCACAGATTACAGGCACCATAGATTAAAGGACGTGAATACAGAAAAGACCACACATTCATCAGTTTGCTTTTCTTTATCACCCCAGGTCTTTCCTATCCAACAGTGCCCCACCCACAACTTTTCTCCAGTCTCCAGCCCCACTCTCACTTCTACATTCAGGCCATTTACTCTCAGGAATAGCACCGAGGGGGCTGGAGAGGGGTTGGCTCAGAGGTTAAAAAGCACTTGCTGCTGCTCTTGCAGAGGACGTGGGTTCAGTTCCCAGCATGCACATAACGGCTCACAACCACATGTAACTCCTGTCCCAGGAGATCGGATGCCCTCTTCTGGCCCCTCTGGGCACCAGGTACATACAGGGAACACATACATACATATAGACAAAACACTCATACACTGAAGATATAAAACACATAAGCCATTTTTAATTAAAAAAAAAAACCAGATAGGAAGGAGGAGGGAAGATTGTTTTTTAATCATACTGCATCTTTTATCCAGGAATGTCAAAGCACAATTTCTTGAAGGTTTTCTGAGATGACAAATAATACAGGGTACTGTGACCTTTCTGGGGTCTTCTTTCATACCTCTTGTCATGTTTATCCCTCCTAGACAGTGTCACAGCCACGGGGAAGATTTAGCCAGGAGACTGAGCAGGATTATACCTTCCTCTGTGTCTACAAGGGCAACAATTCAAAGCACACACATCACTACCCTGAAGTTTAGCTTTTCTCTGCTCTATTTGATTATCTGTAAATAAATAATGTCACTATAAAGGTCACCAAATAATACCTGTGGCTTACATCTGCATGACACTTTAGATTTTATATCATGCCTTTTGTCTATATGTTAGCTATGTGTTTTGTTTTTAAGAACTGAACTATGGCAGGTATATTTTTACTTTTAAAATAAAACAAAGAAAGAGCTGGGAGATAGCTCAGTCAATATGAAGTATGCAGTATCTGTAATGTCAGCACTTAGGAAGGATGAGACATGCAGATCCCTGAAATTTGACAATCAGCTACTCCAGCCAAATCAATGATCTCTAAGTTCACTGAGAGAGCATTTTTCATAAAATAAGACACAGGAGCATGCGTGTGCATGCACACACACACACACACACACACACACACACACACACACACTCCACAACAGAGATTTGTAATAGTGCAGTGATTTTGCCTAGATCCAGACCTAGTCTGAGGAAGATCTATGTTTTTGTTCTTCAGCCTCTTTTTAAAAAAAAAATTATGAATTTTAACATCTTCAAAGAAAGTGCCTACATTACTGAAGCTAACCACAAACTATAACCCAACTGAGCTTTCTTCTTTGCAGGTGTCAAAGGAGACAAGGGAACTCCGGGCTTGCCTGGCCTCCCTGGCAGGAAGGGGTCCATGGGAGATGTTGGACCTCGAGGACCGCCAGGCATCAGTGGGCTCCCAGGACCACCAGGTCTACCTGGGGCATTTGTCCCTGGCCCAAAAGGAAACAGAGGTCTTCCTGGCCCAAGAGGAAGTCCAGGTAGAGAGTTTCCTTTCACAAGTTGGAATGAAAGTCACATTTGACAACAGAGGTGTTCTTCCTCACATTACCTCATGGCTTCTCCTTTTGCCCTCTGTTTTCTTCATCCTTCACATATCCCTGACTCTCACGTGCAGTGAGTTGGCGGTGGTGTTGAGGGACAGCGGCCTGGGCAAAAGATTAGTAGATTCAGTTAAGTCTCCTAAAGACAGAGACCTCTGTTGTTGAGCATGTACTATGTATGCATCAGGCTGGATGCTTCCCCACAAACTGTACTCGGGAGATGTGGTTCCTTCCTGCTTCCCACCATGCTTCCCCTCTTACTCCATCCTCACCACAGCCCCACCTCACAGCAGAGAAGGAAAGGGTGTTTGAGGCAATAACAAGGCGTGGGGCTTGTATTTCATTTGAAAGAATTCATGACAGAGCTCTCCAGGACCCCTTACTGGCAACTCTGATGGACTCTTTGTGAATCCAGGGAAGCCAGGGCCCCCTGGACCTCCAGGACTTATCGTAAAAGGCATAAAAGGTGACAAAGGATTTATGGGCCTACCTGGCCCCAAAGGTCTACCTGGAGCTGTAGGCGACATGGGCCCACCAGGTCACCCGGTGAGTGTGTAATGTTATTAATACACTTCTGACTTACTGTTGCTATACTGCAGTCATGTTGTATATATCAGTACTGGTCACAGCTGCTCACTATTCATGAATGGTCCAATGAACTCTGGCGAACCAACTGGTGTGCATGATTGGCTGCACCTGAATGCAGCACGTAGTAACTATTGATGACACACCTGTGCAATGATGCGATGCATCCAAGGTCCCACAGAGCCCAGGAAATCAAAGAATCTTAAGGGCTGCAAAGATTCCAATTCTACAAGGCCTTTAACCAATGTATCTATGGGGCATAAACTGCTGACACTTGCTTATGTAAACTCCGAGCTATTTCAGTGGGGGGAAAAAAACTAAACACCTAGTAGTTGACAATTGTCCCCATATGATAGTCATTCTTGCCCTCTATTAATCTGATTTCAAAATGACCTTTGCTATCCTGTAAATATGTCCATTTTCTCCCCACCACATATCACCAATGTTTGAATGTAATTTCTATTTCTTCCTGTTATTTTCTACCTGGTTCTGGAAGATTCTGTTTCATTGTTCATCAGCCTTACCTCTCCCCTGAATATACCCCAGTTAGACAGTATGTCCCTTTAAAATGAAGCCAGCAGTAGAAAAATTTGAAAAAATAAGAGCTAAGTCCCCCAGTGAGTGGCTAAGGGAGGGAAAAGTATCTCACTGGCCTGAACATTACCATTTTAGGACTTCAACCTAAGATCCCTGTGGGCCACTCAGCTGACTCATGGCCACATTGATAATGACACACTGAGCTTAGAATCAGCTGGGCTCACAAGACTTTTCTTCATAAAATTCTGCAATGTTGTTGTAGAAATAATCTGCCTCAGTGAGAAATCATTCCACACACTTAGAAATTAATAAAGGAAAGGCTTTTTATTAGCACATGTTCAGCTCTCGCTAATGCCCATGAGAAGTTTGCCTCCAATAGAAAGTTTTATTAATTTACATATACCTTAGGTTTATGAATTTCACATAAGCTATCATCTAGTCCCCCACCCCTGAAAAAAAAAAAAACAACTCTTAGGTCACGGCTCCAGGTTACACTTTGAACAATTTAAGCAGAGACTATAAATCTGGACATTTAGGCAAATGGGAGATCTCCACAACAAAGCTATTGCTAGAATTATTTTAAGCACGCCAATGTTGTACTTTTTTCCAAACAGTTGCTACCCAGGTTCATCTTGGCCAAGGCAGAATTATGCTTTTCTCAAGAAGGGAACCAGGGACTTTATGACAGGCCAGGACTTAACACTGCTTGCAGCCCCATGCTACCTACCCCCTTGAGCACCCTGTTAGAGGCATGTTTTTTGGTGATAAGCCTAAAGGCTGCTCAATCCTGGTGAACATTTACATTCTAAGCACCATACATCTTGCTTATCTCTAGCAGACCTAGTTAGCTACTTATCTTTGGGGTAGTTTGGAGGCAGCACTCCCTCAGCTAAATTCTACTGTATGTGATTAATGTCTCCTAAGCAAATTTTTATTAGTAAATCCTTTATAACACTGATTCTATTACTTTAAGTTTCTCCTATCTTAGTGTTTCTTCAATATTTTCCCTGTCTATCTTTGTGCTGTTGGTGTTTGAGATGTAAGTGCAGAACTTTGACATTTACCACTAAGGATGCCATCCTGTTCTTGTAGGCAGACTCCCGGGTTCCCAGCCTAAGACCTCCCATTTCTGAGTCTCTCCCTCAACCTCTACCACCTCTCCTGAATTCTCTTAGTGGCTCATTCAGTACACCCACCTCTGTTTTCCTCGGTCTCTTGGAAAGAGGTATTGAATAGATGAGCGTGGTTCAATACTCATTATGGAGTGTCTGCCCTGTAACCAATCACTGTGGTCTAAGGTACTGAGACATGGCATTTTCATACTATGTGCTATGAGGACAGGTGGAGGGCTGAAGAAATAAAAGAGGAACACCTAATTTCTTCTGTGGAATGTACTCAGGGCCTGGGTCTGAAAAGATACACACCAGTTATCCAGGAGAACAACAAAAGCAAGGATGAAGGCCGAAATGCCTAAAGACACTGTGTGTGAGAGAGGTCCAACTGGAGGCTGGGGTTGAATGAGAACCCATCCAGATGAGACCAGAAGATTTGAAAGAGGTCAGGTCATGAAGCTCTCATTTACTAGACTAAGAAGCAATACATTACAGCTGGAGAGATGGCTCAGTAGGTAAGAGCACCTGCTGTTCTTCCAGGGGACCTGGGTTCAGTTCCCAGTACCCACCTCAGACAGCTCACAACTACTTTGTCTTACTTAGTGTTTTGTTGCTGTGAAGAGAGATCATGACCATGGCAATTCTTATAAAGGAAAATATTTAATTGGGGCTGGCTTACGGTTTCAGAGGTTTAGATCATTATCCTCATGGTCAGAAGCATGGTGGCATGCTGGTAGACACGGTGCTGGAGAAGGAGCTGAGAGTTCTACATCTTGACCCAAAGGCAGCAGGAGACTGCCCCACTAGGCCTAGCTTGAGCACATAGGAGACCTCAAAGCCTACCTCCACAGTGACACACTTCCTCCACCAAGGCCATACCTACTCCAACAAGGCCACACCTCCCAATAGTGCCACTCCTATGTGCCAAGCATTCAAACACATGAGTCTTATGGGGGCCATTCCTATTCAAACCACTACACACCTATAACTCCAGCTGCAAGTTATCCAACACTTCTGGTTTCTGCAACACCTGTGCTCTCTCTCTCTCTCTCTCTCTCTCTCTCTCTCTCTCTCACACACACACACACACACACACACACACACTTTAAAATTAAACCTTAAAGAATCAGTACATCACTTCTTCATTCAAGAGTATGTGTCAAGTTTCCTGTACAAATTGGAATTAATCCTTTAAATAACTTGCCTATTGTTTTGGTCATTCACTAAGCTTAAAACCTATCTTGATTGCCCAACCACTGTGATCAAAGACATGGTGGAGAGAACACATGAAAATACAGAATCTCTATGACCCAACCCACCATCTCACCTCTAACACCCTCACTAGGGGTGAATGTGGGGGTTCAGTGGCATGAACTATTATTAGGAGTCATGCTAAACTCTTTTAATCTCTTTTGCTCTTTAGTTTCTAGAATCTACTTTTTGAGATATTGTCCTCCTCCATCCAATCTCTAGATGTTACTCATGTACTCTCTGATGCTTTGAAAGTTCTCATTGCTATGCTGACGATCACATCTGAAGTTCTTCCAGGGACACTGACAGAAAGTGCAGTCTGTGGACAGGACTTGTCTCAATTCTTCCCACGCTCTCATGGTCATTTCCAATGGAAAGATGATTCTGCTTGGGGGATGTCCTGACTGGCCCTCTCAAGAACCCTCTGCACTAAACATCTCCCCTTCCACCTGAGGGCTGAACCTGGTATCTGACTCTCCTTAGCTGCCTTTCACTAAAGAGAGCAGGGGGTTGCCAGAAGCCAAAGTCCCTGATCAGATGGCTCCCTTTCCCCTCTCTCTTCTTTTAACCTCATACCACCCCGTGCCAGCAACTGGGCGACTGCCTTTTTCCTCCGGAGGCAGCTCACTCTAAGGAAACCTTTGTTAGTCTCGGCACCTTTTCCATGATGTTTGGTTCATTGTTTTCAACAACGTCCCCCTTCCGGTCCCATCTCTGGACAGTGTAGTTCCCTCACCACCCTCATTAGGAGTCGTTTAGAACTCTGCCGGCTTAGCAGAATGACGCTTGGGTTCCACAATGGCTCTACTGGCCTTCGATAAGATGACAGGTTCATTCTTCCTGAAATACAGGACCGCCCCATTTCAAGGCCTTCAAAGCTAAAACAGTATACACTAACGTTAGATGGCAGGTTTGCTCCATGTGCGTGTGTGTGTACGTGCATACGTGCGTGTGTGTGTGTGTGTGTGTGTGTGTGTATGTATGTGTGTGTGTGTGTGTGTGTGTGTGTGTGTGTTGTTTTAAAGAGCTCTAGGGAGTATAAGAGCTATAGGTAGGCAGAATACTAAACTGACAGGTAATTTCACTTTATTCTTATGCAATATAACATTCTATCTTTTGCTTAAAAAATGATCTGTCATGAGTACTGTGTTTTTAAAACTTTGTGGTTCTGCTCTTCCCCTATAATCAAAATACAGGGACCACCAGGTACCCCAGGTCTTCCAGGTCTCAGAGGTGATCCAGGATTCCCTGGATTTCCAGGCATAAAAGGTACTATTTTGACACCATTGCTCTTATGTACAAATACAGTAACTGCTAGTCAGATCACATTTGTAAAACTGCACATGATGTTTGATGAACACCTATGGCCACCTGAGACAGTGAGGAGTAGTATAAACGGGACCTCGGGGTGAGGACCTACAAACAGGATTTCAATGTGAGCACTCCACTAGCATCTGAACCCGTGGGATTGAGATAAAAGCTATGACATAACAACAGAAACTATAGGAAAACTAGAGACAATTGAAAGTATTACCTTTGGGAGTTTTAAAATGTGTTGGGATGAGGACTGGCATACTACATCAATACTCACACTATTATTTTTAAGTTTTGGCTATCTGCATTTAATTTCATAATCTGGAAAGCTGAAAACATCTAAAACAACAGCCACCAGACCGTTAGTGTGGGCAAAGTGGATTTTTATGCACAGACTTATGCATTTGTGTTTTATGGGATTTATTTATGTGCAGTTATAGAGACTGAACCCATGCTGGACAAGGGCTCTAAAACTGAAATCCAAGCCATTATATTCTTACTATTAAATGTACTGTGATGTGCCAGGTGTAGTAGAGCATGCTTGTAATTTTAGCACCTGGGAGGCAGTGGCAAGAGGATACCTAGAAGTTCAAGGCTAGCCTTCTCTGCTTTGTGAGTTCCAGGCCTTCCAGAGCTATGCAGTGAGATTCTGTCTGGCGGTGGGGGTGGGAGCAATGTAATACAAACAAGGGCTTTTTTTTTAATTAGCTTCATTGTTTAACTGTTCAGTCCCCTGATATGAGTTTCATAAGAGCAGGGATCTCTTATCACAGTCTGTAGAGATACTAAATAACAATTGTATCCAACATGAACAAGGCCAAGTTTCCATGAAGGAAAACTGTTTCTCAGTTTAAAGGAGGACCAAGTGAGCTTTAAAAAATCTTCTTACAGTTTCTTCAGACTCCAGACTTTTAGGGAGCAGTTAGCTGAGGATAAATCTTTATGAGTGATTGTGAGGCATCTCTCTGGATGTGGGTCGTATGAATACAGGCATGCCTTCCCGGGCAAAGTTAATGGCACCATCTTCCCAAGTCTCAGAACAAAACAGTGGACGGTGTGAAAGCATAGAAAGGCTCCAGTGAAGAAAAGCGTCTTTGAATGCTTTTAAATATTGAGAAGTAAGCAAGGAGGAGATTCTTACAACCAATTCCTGTGGTATCTCCCACAGGACACAAACAGATTTCAGAATCAAACCCTTGGTTTGGATCTACTATGAGATTCCACTTCTTCATTTGGAAAAAATATTTAGGTTGCTTCCCATAGTCATAAGTAAACATTCATACTTTCCTGGTTCTCAGAGTGGGTGGGTAATTTATAAAGGAGTCATCAGTTAACTTTTGGAGCAGTAATTATTTTGTTCTATTTTTTTTCTCTGTTTTGCTTTTTTTGAGACAGCCTTGAACTTGCAATCCTCCTGCTTCTGTCTTCCAAGTGCTGGGATTAAAAACCTGCCCCACTAAACCCAACCTTACTATATGTCACCTATTGGTATCATATTTAACATTAAATTATCTTAAGTAATTAGATGTAATGTCTATGTAATTTGTTGTTGTTGTTTTGAGACAGCGTCTCTCTATGTAGTACTGGCTGTCCTGGAACTTACTATGTAGACCAGGCTAGCCTCAAACTCACAGAGATCCACCTGCCCCAGCCTCCCGAGTGCTGGGATTAAAGGCAACATGCCCAGTCATGTCTGTGCACTTTTAATACTCTTTGAAGGAGTATTTCTCCAAATCAATGGCTATTTCTTGGTAACCTTTTATCATCTGTACCAAAGATTATGAATAGAAGTGAAATGTTAACCACTTTGCTACATAAATAAATTTATAGGAGAATTCCAGACATAATGAACTCTGGGGAAACAAAATAGAAAGTAGGTCACTGAGAAAACTAAATGTAAGAGCTCATCAAGAGGTATTAGCAGGGGTTCAACAGGACCTTGTAACTTACCCCAAATAGTTCATTGGCTCCCAAACTCAAAAAGTGAACTCAGGAACACTTCCCTATGAATATTAAAATGTAAGGTTGTTTTTTTTTTTTTTCTGTTTCTTTCTTCCTCTTCCTCCTCCTTAGGAGAGAAGGGTAATCAAGGATTTCCTGGATCAATTGGACATCCAGGACCAGTTGGGCCAAAAGGACCACCTGGTAAATATATCTATTTCTCTATTACTCTTCTCTATAAAGGAAGGGTTGTTTCATGAAGTCATCTTCTCATTGGGTTTATGTCCATAGGTGCACCTGGAAAGCCTGGCACACTTAAGATCATCTCCCTTCCAGGAAGCCCAGGGCCGCCTGGTCCACCTGGACAGCCAGGAATGAAAGGAGATCCTGGGCCACTGGGACCACCTGGAAACCCAGGTGTGAGACTAGCACCATTGACCTGGATCCTTAGCAAAGGGTGAACAAAGAAAATCTGGAAAGCATTTTGGAAGCAGATGAGAGAACTCCACAGAAAACACTAAACGCTGCAACATTTTGTACAGTTTAGGACTGGGCTCATTTACCCTTGACCAGCAGGAAAAAAGAGTTTAGATCCTTGTAAACCCTGTAAGACCCTTGTAACTTCTGGACATAGTACCAAGTAGGAAAAAAAAACAGACCTTAAAATGCTGTGTTTTGTTTTTATTAGGAGAAAGGTATTATACCTAGCTCCGCTGGCAAACACCAGCTTCTGGGATTAATTCTTTTTTTTAATTTATTTTATTTTATTTTACAATATAATTCAACTTTACATATCAGCCATAGATTCCCCTGTTCCCCCCCTCCTGCCCCTCCCCCTCCCCCCAGCCCACCCCCCATTTCCATCTCAAATGAATGCCTAACTACACCCAAGTTCTGCACATGTGGACTCATCTAACAATTTGTACAGCCAAGTATTAAAGAAAAAATGACTTCTAAGTCTTTCCAGAATACTGATATTTGGAAATTGAACCTAACCTCTCACATAGTCTTAGCATATTGGAATAGTTCTAAATAGGACTCTTGTACTCTTGTTTGTCTGAATCACATGAGAGATAAGAAAGGTATTACTTAATGGTTTGATCACTTCATAGGCATTGTGAATTCTGGAATAAAATAAAACAAAACAGCATACACTTTCCTATATTCATGGTTTCTTAAGGCCTTCTGGGGACACTAATGAACAAATATGCCAGTTTGCTCAGGACTAAAGGCCTTCCTGGGATGTCAAACTTGGCTGGCAATACTGCAGAAGTCCTCAGGTGGGTGACAGCCTGACCTTTTATTCTAATATGATGACATGTAATACAACTCTCTTTTTGCCTAGGGCCCTGTGGACCAAAAGGTAAACCAGGCAAGGATGGAAAACCAGGATCTCCAGGGCCAGCTGGTGAAAAGGGCAACCAAGGCTCTAAAGGCCAACAAGGTAAAAGCCCAGCTTGCCTCCCTTGCTGAAGCAGTATTGTCTCAGTGTTTAGAGGGGACTCGTGTATACGTGTGAGTGCAAGAAAGAGTGATTATTCTGGGTCTTTCGATTAGTACTATTGTTCAGATCAGAAGAAAGGCAGGATGCCATCTGTTCATTTGGAAGAAAAAAGAGTCATTAATGACTGGAATACACTGTCCATTTTGCCCTGCGCAGATGTTCTTTTCATTTTTAGCCAAGGCGTAAATCTTTGGCTAAGGACAAATAGAGCTGATGAGGTACTAGTTAGTATCCTATTCTCAGAAAGGCGAATTGTTCTTTAATTACCTCCAGGTGTTACATTGACTAATAATTTCTTATAGGAGTGTTACGACCTGGATCAGCAGGGGTGGCTCTTCAGTGACAGGGTCCTAAGTGGGAGGGCCAGTAGATTAGAAGATAAGAAGATAGGAAAGTTTGGGATTGGGAGGTCTTGCACAAGCTGTGTCTTATGCCAGGCAAGCTGGTTAAGAAGTACAGCCTTTGATGTACTATTCGCCAGGGAGAAAAGGAACTGTAGCCAGAAGTTTTCCTGTGTCCCGCCCAGTCCACAGCCACTCAGACCCCAATAAACACACAGAGGCTTATATCAATTATGAACTGGATGGCCTATGGCTCAAGCTTCTTGCTAGCTAGCTCTTATATCTTAAATTAACCCATTTCTATAAATCTATAGTTTGCGACGTGGCTCATGGCTTACCAGTATCTTCACATCTGGCTTCTCCTGGTGGCAGCTAGTAGTGTCTTCTCTGTTCTCTGTCTTTCTCCTTCCTCTCTCTCTAGTTAGAATGTCCCACCTAACTTTATTCTGCCTCACCATTGGCCAAACAGCTTTATTTATCAACCAATAAGAGCAACACATATTCATGCATACAAAATGACATTACCCATCAACGCAAATGGACTAGACATTGTTGATGTATTTATTGTTGTATATATTGTATATAGTTATTATACTTATTGTATAGTTTTTCTTATATTAGTTATAACTTTTTATTTTTATCAGACCAAAAAAAGGGGAAATGTGGTGATATTTTATTTGTGATTTAATAAATAAAGCTTGCCTGGAGATCAGAGGAATGGGAACAGGCATTATAAATAAACAAAGAAGTCATGCAATGTTAGCACATGCCTTTAATCCTATCACTTAGCAGGCAGGATCTCTGTGTGTTCAAGGCCACACTGGAAACAGAGCCAAAACTAGTTAACCATGGAGGTCTGTATAGACAGACAGTAAGTGACAGAGCTGTGTAGGAAGAGGAAGTGATGTAGCTAAACAGAGAGAACAAATCAGATGGCAGAACAGGGTTATTTGATCTAGTGTTGCTGGGAATCTATATTAGAAGACATCCACCTATTTGATTCCATTCATACTGTGTTTTTGTAAATGGTTCTATTAATTTATACACTTTAATTACCAAAGCTGGATTTTATAATGAGGTGACAGCAAGCATTGAATACTACAAATCAAATTGTGTTGGGAATTGATTAGTGAGTAGTTAAATGCTATAGAAGCATAGGACACTACAAATCAAAATGTGCTGGGAATTGATTAATGAGTAGTTAAATGCTGTAGAGACCTTATTGGAATGATACAAGTATTTAAGTTTAGATCTGTAGAGATGCAGCGTAGTCTTGTATAGTGCACATGAGCATGAATCTTTTTTTGGGGGGGGGCAGGGGTAAGACAGAGTTTCTCTGTGTGTAGTTCTGGCTGTCCTGGAACTCACTTTGTAAACCAGGCTGGCCTCAAACTTGAAGAGATGCGCCTCCTGGGTGCTGGGATTAAAGACTGCATGAGCATGAAATCTTACCTCCAGTTTCTGCCCTGCTCAGCTAATCATTTTACAGTTACCATGGAGACGCTAGAAAGTATCTTCTGCTTAAGGTCCATATTAGTTAGTTTTGTATCGCTGTGATAAACATCCTCAGAAGAGGCAACTTAAGGGAGGAAAGACTTGTCACCAATAGGCCAGGCACAGCGCTGAGAACACCCTGTGACAACAGAAGCAGCTCTCACCTCTGGCTGGGTCAGCAAGCAGAGAAAACAGGAATTACTAGCAGGTAAAATCTGGAGAGGCCAACCCCTAGTGACAACTTCTACCAGTCAGACCCCGCCTCCTAAGGATCCACAGCCTTTAAAACAGTGCGACAAGCCAAGGAAGGGCTGGGTACTCAAACCACAAGCCTCTCAGCATCCCTTCAGATTCAAACCCTAACAGGGCCAATTATAGCCTCCTGTGAATAAGAGCAGAGGGCAGGGAACATAAAGAATGAGTCTGCTTCCTGTGTAGTAAAGCCAAGGTCATGGTGGACTTGTGACGACTCCAAGGAAGGGAGGGAGGGACAGGAAGAAGGGGAGAATGGATAACTCACCAGGTCTCATTTGGAGAGTGACGGAAGCGAATCAGCCTCCTCCAACTGCGGAGAAGAGGCAAGGCATAAATACCACTTGGTTTGCAATTTTTTAAAAAATTGATTTATTTATTACATATACAGTGTTCTGCCTGCATGTCTGCCTGCAGGCCAGAAGAGGGCCCCAGATCTCATTACGGATGGTTGTGAGTCACCATGTGGGTGCTTGGATTTGAACTCAGGACCTCTGGATAACAGCCAGTGCTCCTAATGTCTGAGCCATCTCTCACAGCCTGGGTTTGTAACTCTTACAGATAAACAAAGAACCTTTGTGACAGCAGGAAAAAAAGTCTGTTTTGCCTTGCTAATGGATCAAAATCTTTCTTAAAGTTTGCACCTCTAGGAAGAACTTTCAAAGTTTTATATAATTGTTTTCTGGATTTGCCAAAAGCTTAATAATGTTAATTATCTACTTGAACAGCTTTACAAGCTGTAGGTATTTAATTTGATTCTATGCTCCCCATACACACACATTGTAAGGCAAGCCATTCATTCATTTGTACAAAGTGTCCGTGAGGATTACCAAATCAAATGTAGGACACTATGCCAGACATCCCAAGGGAATTCAAAGATCAAAAAAGACCTGATCTCGAAAACCTCAAGATGCCTGCAAGTACCTGACAAGATGCATCCTGTGATAGACTGGCTAATATTTAATATTATTTTTCCATTGTATCAGTTATAAGGATATAAGGAATGTAGAGGAGGAAGGATTTATTTGGGCACTTGGATTCAGAGGGGTCAGTCCATGGTTGTTTGACTCTAATGCTTGGATGCCGCCGTGTGGTGGAAGAACATTGCACACTGCATGGAAGAAAGAGAGCAGGGAAAGCTGGATGGAAGGGGCCAGGGCAAGATAGAGCATCCAAGAACAAACCCCCACTTCCTACCTCTCCCCAACTCCCAATAAAGCCATCATCTGTGAACCCATCAAGGAATCAATCCATTCATTAGGCCAGAACCCCCATGATTTAATCATCTCTAAAAACTCCTCCAGACATACCCAGGTATGTCTTGCTAGTCTCCTCAGTGGTTCTTACCCCTCTTGATAATTAAACCACCCTAGCCATGTTATAGCCCATCCTTCTCTGAGATTCCTTTTCATATTTGAGGCTTACCAGCCACATAGACTCATTTAAAGTAGTACTTTGGAAAACAAGTTTGAGCGTCTGGTCATGATGCAACATGTATAATTTGTTTTTCCAAGGATCACCTGGATTGAACGGACTGCCAGGCTTAAAGGGAAAACCTGGAGACAGGGGAACACCTGCCTCTGGGACAAGAACGCAAGGGTTTGTCTTCACCCGACACAGTCAAACCACAGCCGCTCCTTCCTGTCCCGAAGGAACACAGCCACTCTATAGCGGGTTTTCTCTTCTTTTTGTACAAGGCAATGAACGTGCGCATGGACAAGATCTTGGTAAGGTTCTAGTTCCCAGTCACTTTATGATGCAGATTGTAAAATATTTATTGGACGGGAGCTTCCTCTGAAGGTCACTGTAAACAATGTTAGCTTCTGGTGCGTTTGAGAGAACAATTGTGGCCCGAGGTTTAATTTTCATCCTGATGTATAAACTGCTAGAAGGAGCCTAGCTAGGTTGGCCAATGCCAACAATTTTCACCTTCAACCATCTGTCTTTTGTTAATCCTCAAATTAATCTTTTCGAAAGCTTCCTCTGGTTGTTAGCTATTGTGAATACCTGGAAATACTTGATGCAGAGACATTGTCCCAACTGAACATCAGGCCCCAAGTTCTATCCAAGCCGGTTAGAAAAAGCTGTAGGAAGCATTCTTGATAAGGGAGGGTTTGTTTACCCATGTGGGGCTCTGACTTTCATCATTCCTAAAGCTTTACAATACCACATTTTGCAAATAATTCTATTCTATTGTTTTTCTTTGACTTTTTTTTTTGTCCAGTTTTGTCACTGGCTTTGTGATAATTAACCTGTGTCTAAATAATGATACTCAAAATAACTTTAATTTACTGGAAGTGACACTGAGCTTCATGTTTTATTAGGCAATCTGGGCAGCTGCCTGCAGCGATTCACCACAATGCCATTCTTATTCTGTAACATCAATAATGTATGTAATTTTGCATCACGGAATGATTATTCATACTGGCTGTCAACACCAGCGCTGATGCCAATGGACATGGCTCCAATTACTGGCAGAGCTCTCGAACCCTATATTAGCAGGTAAAAACTCAATCCCTTCATTTTTAAAAGGACCAAGTAGATCGCTTAACTTGTTAAGAACATAAGGGTAGAAAGTGGTTGTCATACTATCGGTTTCATTCTACAGATGTACTGTTTGTGAAGGTCCTGCGATGGCCATAGCTGTTCACAGCCAAACTACTGCTATCCCACCATGTCCCCATGGCTGGGTTTCTCTCTGGAAAGGTTTTTCCTTCGTTATGGTAAGAAAAAAAAAACTTAGCACATTTGAAGTAATAATTATTCCCTATAGAATCTTGAACTGTGCTGAGAAAATGTGGTCTCCTATCAGCTAATGTGTGTAATACACCATAGATGCTTAACAATCTAAAAATACACTTAAAGAGCAACTTTGGGGCTGGGGACCAACTCAGATAGTAGTGTTTACCTCGCATGCACAAAGTCCTAGGTTCCATTTCTCAGCGGTACATAGAACTGAGGAATCCCAGCACTCAGGAGGTAGGGGCAGGGGGATTGAAAGTTCAAGGTCATCCTTGGCTACACAACAAGTTTGAGGCCAGCTTGGGCTACAAAAAAAAACCCAGTCTCAATAAATAAAAACATTAACACCAGAAGAGTGACAACTTTGATGCTGTTGATAAGTAGTGGAGCGCTGAAAAATAAGGGACAGCAAGATGCCTCAGGGGTAAAGGCACTGCCACCAAGGCTGGTGACCTGAGTTCAATCCCTAAGACCCACAAGGTGGAAAGAGAATCAGCTTTCCCAAGTTGTCCTCTGACCTCTATACATTTGCGGTGGCATGCGTGTACACACACACACACACACACACACACACACACACACCAAAACAAACAAATAAATAAATGTAATTTACAATTCTTAATAGACATCTCTCAAGAGATTTTCCACAAACCCCTGCCTGTAGCATTCAAGTGAGAAGTAGCTACTCTTTAATGGAAGTGGAATGCCTATTTTTTCATTTTTTTGTGATGGTTTCTTTACCTATATTGTCTGTAATGCTTATGATAACCAGAGGAATACTTTTTAGCATTTGTGGATTCATAAATAAAAATGGAGCTGTTTTCTTAAGGTATCATGATTATGAGGTGACAAAATGTGCCTTGTACCATGCCCCTCTGATGCTCCTAAGAAGCTTAGAATGGGGAGGAGCCTCTTAAGAAAAGCCCTGACGTTAGTGCTAAACTCTGGATACGGACCGACCACCTACAGTGCTAATGGCTGTGTATTGTTACTATTCACATTCTTCATAGCCTTGTTATTACATATCATTCCCCCTTCTTCACTCACAGCTGTCCACTCAATCAGTTATTAATTTAAAACCTATATTGAATGCCCATCATGAGCCCCAACTGGTCTGGGCAGTAAAGATAGCAGGGACCACATTCTTCTCATGGAGCGTCTATCCCAGTGGTAAAGACAGAAAATAGGCAAAATAAGAAAACAATAGTAGCCATAGAGTCTAAGTGCTGACACGTGTATTGAAAGATAAGGTAAGAGAACTCACAGCTCCCACTTATCCTTGGATGACTGTATCTCTTCCTAAGATACCCAGAGTGTTAGCAAATCTGGACAAAACAGAAGACATTTCTGTTTAGTGGTTTGATTTGGTTGGGTTTTCCATTCCTGATGCTTTATATTACTGCTCCCTACCCACCTGAAAAACGTGGAAAACTTGCATTTGAACTCCAGTGGATAATGTTTTACATTGAGATCTTTTTGTTGTGATAGTTCACAAGCGCAGGCTCTGAGGGTGCTGGGCAAGCACTGGCATCACCTGGCTCCTGCCTGGAGGAATTCCGAGCCAGTCCATTTATAGAATGCCATGGACGGGGAACCTGTAACTACTATTCAAACTCCTATAGTTTCTGGCTGGCTTCATTAAACCCAGAAAGAATGTTCAGGTAACTATGCAATGTCAGCCTTAATCTGATGACTGGACTGTAGAACTGTTCAAAGGCTGCCTATATCTGCTTTTTTTATTTTTACCTGCGTATGGATGTACTTACATTAACTCTCTCACCCCAGCCAATAAAATCCTGTCTATCTTCATACTCACAGGTTAGAGGTATTTGGAACTCAACAAGTAGGCTCTATTTCTCAACAAATCAGTAAAGAGCAAATATGCACATGATTTTGCCATCACTAAACATATTCAACACATATATGGATTTATAGTAAATTACTGAGTAAAAACTGTAAACAGACATTTTCTGTCCCTACTGCCTGGTCCCAAATAATCACTCAGAGGCTTAATATTATTTGTAAATGCTTATCTGATAGCTCAGGCTTGTTACTAGCTAACTCCTGCACTTAAATTAACCCATATTTCTATTTATGCTTTGCCACATGGCTCATGGCTTGTTACCTCATTTTTTACACATCCAGCTTGTTAGGTGGCTGGCTGGCTGGTGGCTGTCCTGACTCCGCCCTCCTTCCCATCATTCTCAGTATGGCTTTCCTGCCTAACTTCCTGCCCAGCTACTGGTCCGTCATCTTTTTATTAACCAATGAGAGCAATACATATTCATAATGTAGAAAAGGATTATTCCCCAGCAAAAAATACTAGCTGATCTTAAAGTAATGTATTAGAAAGCTCATGAGTATTTAAAAGGGAAGGAATAAAAAAACTAATAAAAAACTCATAATAATAAATAATAAAATAAAATAACAACACTCAAAGCAAATTATTTCCTTTTATCCACAAATCAGTGAGCTCTTTCATTTGTGTTTATTTCAGAAAACCTATTCCATCAACTGTGAAAGCTGGAGATTTAGAAAAAATCATAAGCCGCTGTCAGGTGTGCATGAAGAAAAGACACTGAAGAAATCAAAGAAAATAGAACCACTTTGTTTCCTTCTTAAATAACCAAGTCATGACTTAGTACAAGCATTTCTTTAGGACTTTTTTCTCTGACCTTACAGTGTTGTTCTATGAAGATTTAGTAGTGCCAAGTTTCACCACACCAGAAAGCATTTCACTCAAGTTAGTCTGTGCTGTGGATCTCTAAATCTGTGTGGTTTCAAAGTTCCCTGTGGGAAAGCAACAGCTTTCCACAAAACATCACTGAAATCACATTCCACTTGTACCCAAAGCACTGACTAAACGATGCCTGTGTGGAGCTTGAACTACAAGCTAAGAGAGATTTGGTCCAGTGATGTACAATGTGTTCCTTGTCTCCCACTCTTGACCTAAGGCATTTGGTTTCTTTCCACCTCCTTCCTGAGCCCTTAGACTTCAGCTAGAGAAGGAGATGGGGGCACACCATGACAAGACCTAGATAGTCAGACCTGTTGAGTGGTGCAGGGCCCAAGAACACAGGATGAATGAGGCTCAAGATGTTTCAGGACTCATTTGAATATGCCCAAAGCTAGGACCAAAGGAAACCTCCTCAAGGGAATCCTAACAGGCTTGGATATAAAGTATTGTTTTATTTTCTGTTTTGTTGATGATGTCTATGTGCTTGTTCACTGAGCTGATTTTACTATGTCAATAGATTGAAAGGGGGTAAAAGTTTACTCTTAGGGGATTAATTTTTACTAGGATGTTATACATATACATGGAAACATTTCTCTTCATTGTTTTCAATGTACTCACACATAACAAGGACACTACTAACTAGATGTGCACTTTATCCCCATTCCTATAAATACCAACCTTAAAGAATTTCACCAGTAGTTCAATAACCCAGGAAAGAATGAGAGGCACTCGCTGGTTTATCAGACTCCAAACATTTTTCTTTGATCGAAATAGTTTATAACATGGTTTTACAGATTTGTTCCTTTGTTACTTTTCTAACTTTTCCTTTGGAAAACATCACACACACACACACACACACACACACACACACTTTTATGTTATATATTCTCACCAACCTTGTGGAGAGAGACCACTGGGTGAAAACCTTACTGTACAGGGCTGCTATATGTCTTAAAACTTGCTTTAAAGTATATTGATACATTCCCACGTTTACCTAATTCAGGCGAACAAGTATTTTCTTCAGTACCAAGCTATGTCCCATATACTGTGCTGGGGGCGAGGGTGGGAGGTAGTGAGAGAGCCTTGTTTCTGATCTAATCTCAGAGAAGGCAACGTATTCCTTGTGTAAAGACTCTCAGACATGCAAGACCTCCCCTACACACACACACACACACACACACACACACACACACACACACCAAAACCAAACAAACACAAAGAGTCTCATATACAGATATAGCTCTCCCCTGATGGATTGTTGTTTTGATTTTTCCTTTACCACTGTTTCATTACAATTCATCAGGCCTGAGAAAACGCTTACAAATAAGAGCTATGGGGCTGGTTCAGCAGCTAAGAGCACTGTTGCTCTTGCAGAAGCCCCTGGTTCAGTTCCCAGTACCCACACTGAGTGGTTCACAGTGGCCTATAACTCCCATTCCAGGGGATCTAACACCCACTTCTGGCCTCTGCGTGCACACACACACACACACACACATACACACACACACACACACAGCCACATACTAATGTATGCAAGACTTTAAAAATTTTAAAAAATAAGATCTATGCCCAGGCAAAGTTCATGACTTTTAACTGCTCTTTGTCACCCCAAAAGCCGAAGTTTGAAAAATATTAAGAAAACAGAAACATTTTTACA
>CABHPH010160840.1:4236-20837 GCA_902168325.1 Peromyscus nudipes
TACAAAGAGAAACCCTGTCTCAAAAAAAAAAAAAAAAAAAACAAAAACAAAGGCCATGGAGGGGTGCTGCTTACTGACTTGCTCCCCAGTGGCTTGCTCTTCCCACTTTCTTATAGAACCCAGGACCACCAACCCAGGGATGTACTACCCACAATAGGCTGAAACTTCCAACATCAATCACAAATTAAGAAAATGCCTCACAGGCTTGCCTACAGCCTGATCTGCCACAGGAATTTTCTCAATTGAGGCTCCTTCCTCTCTTGTAACTATAGCTTGTGTCAAGTTGATATAAAACCAGGCAGAACAACTGAAAACATGGTCAAAACCCAAAACTGGAAGAATTTACTGATGTTCTTCTGCTAAATGGTCATATTGTCAGACTGCTTTCTAAATATTTATTTATATTCATAGATTTGTGCTGCTCCCAACCTTGGCCAGAAAAGCTTCTTATTGCAGTGGGAAGTGATTAATTCAGAGACTCCCAACTGCTCAAACAGCTGAGCATAACCAACTGTGAGTGCTGAGACACAAACAGGATATCTATACCCACCCTCCATGCCAAGATCCAAAGACCATCCTAGAAGAGGCTGAAGAATGAAAGAGCCAGAGGATGAGGAGGCATGCTGTAAAATGTTGTCCTTTGGACAAGATATGGCCATTGTACACATGAGCTCACAGCAGCTGTGGTTACCCGCATAAGACCTGCACAAGATCAAGCCAGTTAAAAATTATAGGATGGAGGGGGTCCTGAGATCACACTTTGGAGGGTAAATTGGCAACTGATGGCTCCTGGGAGAAGAACAATTTGTCTTTGATGGATGGCTACTGGTAGACTGCCCTAGTGTATGCCTCCTCACCCATGTACATATGGGCAGCATGAACTAGATTCAGTGGGCTATAAACAGAGAGAGAGAGAATTTGGGAAGGAGGTGCACTAGAAGGGTGTGGAGGGGGGATGGAAGGAGGGATTGGAGGGTGGGTATAATCAAGATACACTGTATTGTATAACATTTTCAATGAATAAAAAAGGGTAAAAAGAAAGAATATAAGCATTACCTTTTGCAACTTCAGCTCAAGGTTTTTACCCAGCTCATTTGATCACATTATCTGGTTGAATTTCTTATACCTTAAAACAGAATGTCTCTGATATTTCAAAATCAAGGGAGGAGAAGAAAAATACATAACAGCAAACTAACCTTCCACTGACAATGAATGATACCATCTACTCTATTACTGTGCTAGTCACAAACAGCAATTTCAAGTATCTCTTATTGTATTTAAGGAAGTCTCAATTTCTTAAAGACTTAATTTATTTATGTATATGTGCACATCTATGTGCGTGTGTGTGTGTGTGTGTGTGTGTGTGTGTGTGTGTGTGTGTGTGTGCATGTGCCCACAGAGACCAGAAGAAGGAATCAGCTCACCTGGAGCTGGAGTTACAGGCAGTTAGCTGTGAGCTGGTTAACATGGGTGCTGGAACCGAAGTCCAGTCCTCTGCCAGAATATAGCAAGCACCCTCAACCACTGAGCCATCTCTCCAGACCCCCAACCCCAACTTTTAAAATAAGCACAAAATGTAAGACTTTTCGGGTTGGGCATGCATATAGCTCAGTGTTAAGTGTCACTTGCCTAGAGAGTGAGATATGAGATCCTGGGTTCTACCCATGACATACACATAAAGAAGAGGAAGAGGAGGAAGAGGAAGAGGAGGAGGAGGAGGAGGAGGAGGAGGAGACTTTCAACCATCAAGTGATTACTTCAGCCTTTCATTTCTTTCCAGTACTTCAATACAACCTTAAGTTTCAGTCTGCGTATGTGCTGGTCAGACTTTTTTGTTTTTGTGGCAATGCAACCTAACACAGACAACTTACTGCAGGAAGGACTAATTTTGACTCATGGTTTCTGAGGTTTCGGTCTGTACGTAACAGTCCTTTTCCTGCCCAGGTTGCACAAATTTAAAATTCAAATCCCTTGCCACCTCCTTTCATCAGCAAATATACACTTGATTGTTTAAACTCTCTACTTCCAATAGCGTTATCAAGGTTTCTTCATCCTTCTTAATCACTGAACCAAGGGGAACCTTTCAGCTCACCTGTTACCTACATTTTAAACAGGAGTGAGAATTAGAGAAACGAATTTGATCAGTGTAAAAATGAATCAGGGTAGGCTGAAATCTCAATAGCCTTCCTTCCACGAGAATAGGTTCTTCCTGGCTTTAAAAAAAATTAAAGCAAATAAGTACAACTTCAAGATTATCGTTATTGTTAACTTCAGGGTCTCAGGTATCCCCACAAAGGAGAAAGGAAAGCCACACTGGTAATCTGCAATGGAGATCCAACTATGCCAACAGCTTACCCAACCCTACTGCAGCTGGCTTTGGAATGTGGCCTTGAGCTCATGAATGCTAAAAACCTCTGATAAAAGTTCTACTCTGAAGGCTTTCCAGGAAAAAATTTCCTCTTTTTTCTCCTCTCCATTCTACCACGGATACAGCACAAGGACTTGATCTAAGTGTTAAGAGAACTTGCAGAGAAAGCAGTGGTCGGGCTGGGTGGTGGTGGCGAACGCCTTTAATCCCAGCACTCCGGAAGCAGAGGCAGGCGGATCTCTGTGAGTTCGAGGCCAGCCTGGGCTACAGAGTGAGTTCCAGGAAAAGGCACAAAGCTATATAGGGAAACCCTCTCTTGAAAAAAAAAAAAAAAAAAAAAAAAAGAGGGAGAATCCTGGGGGAAATAGGAAGGAAGGATACACATTCATCCTCTCCCCTGAAGACATCAGTGACACTTTTGACCATTCCATGTATATTTTTAAGAATTCCAAAGTTAGGGTTTAACTTTCTTTTTTACAAATAAGTATGTTTGCTTATGAGGGTTCATCTTAAATGTTACCTCAATGGGCTATAAGGAATACCCAAATGTATGACAAACATTTTTCTGAATGTTTTCATGAAGGTGTTTTTGGATACATTTAATTTAGTTGGATGAGGAAAGAAAATTGCCTTCCATTTGTGGGCAGGTCTCATACAATCAGGTGACAGAGCAAGAGCAAATCCTGCCTGATACTCCAAGTTGGACATCAGCTCTTTCTGGTTCCACAGTGGCTTCTGCCTAGATCTAACCTGGGATGTTAGCTCTGCAGATTTTGCCACACCCTAATCACAGGGGCCAATTCCTTATAATAAACTTCTCTGAATGCATGAACACATGTGTGCGTACACTTGATCCTCTGAAGAACCCTAATACACCATCTGAAGATACAAACTATACACTACTTAATCCACTTGTGCCTGTGTGCAGCCTTCTAGACTAAATTCTAGAGGCCAACAAACATATCCAAAATGCAATTATCCAGTCTTTCTCTTCTCCCACAAAGCCAGAGTCCTTTGCAAAACCCGTATTATGAAAAATGAAAAGAGGTGACTATTAACAGATTGGAGATTAGTTTGCTCTTTCTCCAAGACTCTTCAGTGGGAGGCTTTTGTTTCACCCATCACTGGGATACCATGCTATTTACAAGTACCACACAAACTGAGAAAGTTAAAAGCACTACAAAGGACTAGATTTCTAGCTTCAATTATGTGACACCCAGATTACAAATAAAGCATGAAAAGTCAAACCATGGCATGGAACATAATACTTTCACGGGATGGTGTATATTTGGTAAAAATTAAGCCAAATGAGAAGAGCAGTAACAGTGAGCAAATCAGGGAAGAGAAGCGAAGGGATGCTATACAAACACATGGAGAAAGGTTTGCAGAGAACCTTTTCTATTAGGAGCATCCTATTAGGAGCATCCTATTAGGAGCATCCTCTCATGTGCCTCTTCTCCACAGGCCTATCTCAGAGCTAGGACAACCACTGTAGGAGACAAAGGATAGACCATGGATAAGAAAGACCTTCTAACAAAACAGTATTCATGAGGTCACAGACATCCAGATGTAATCGTACAGCTGTCTTCCCATTTTAGTGTTGCTTATAAGTCACTGAAAACCAAACACACAAAAAAAGAAGCAGGAAAACACAGGAGCACCTGTGTAGTTAACCCTGTGTAACAACTGGACTGGACTGAGGAACAGCCAGATGAGTGATAAAACACTGCTTTCTGCTGTCTCTCTGAGGACTTTTCTGGAATTGATTGGCATCGCACTGGTAGACTAGTTATAAAGACTCACCAAACTGCCCAAGTGCCTGGCCTACACAAGTTTCAGGTGTTTGCAGCTTCGTCCTAAGGATGGCTTCATGGTGGTGATGGCTCTCAACCATAAGGTCCCATGGGGAAAAAAGTTCATCATAACAATTATCCCTAAGAAGCAGAGGAAGCAGCTGAAGGGACCGGAGCCAACAGAGAATAAGGGAGACCCTTGAAGATGACTGAGGAGAGAGACAAATTTTATATGAGAATCCCACCCAGTTTTCTGGAAGATACTTGAACACATATGCCTGAAGCATGGGACAAACCAAATTTCAATGGGAACTGAGTCAAGGGCCCACCACCTAGCATGACCACTGCATGTAGAAACCCTAAGTCAAGAATACCTGCCATCTAATAGATGGGAGAACCAGGCTAGGTCAAGGCAAGTAGAGAATATGGGAGGAACCTGAGAAAGGAGAGGGCGGGAAAGTGGACCCCACAATTTCACAGAAATATCGAACAAGTAAGTCTCTTGCTGAACAGTGAAGCACAGACTTACAGGAAGACTTGGGTAGCCTGACATGAGCTCCGAGCCACCACCCGCCATGGGCATGACACACTTTACTGGCTGTCTGACCAAGTGAAATGGCTGCTTACTGAGCAAGTAATAACAACCAGCATATTAGGGGCAAGGGAGCAGAAACCAGATTCCAATAAACTACACTTGATTCAATATAATGCTGACATAATTTAAAATTGCACCTCATAAAGAAAGCCTCAGAAAAAAATCTAATTTTAAAAGAATATGACAATCGACAGCTGCTATATTAAACAGTCTCTCTCTTTCTTTCTCTCTCTCTCTCTCTCTCTCTCTCTCTCTCTCTCTC
This sequence comes from Peromyscus nudipes, assembly GCA_902168325.1. NCBI lineage: Eukaryota > Metazoa > Chordata > Mammalia > Rodentia > Cricetidae > Peromyscus > Peromyscus nudipes. The sequence goes on from CABHPH010160840.1 coordinate 9,255, forward strand.
TCTCTCTCTAGCTCTCTGCCCTCCTCTCTCTTCTCCCTTCTTCCTTCCCTCCCCTCCACCTGTGTATATACACACAGACACTTCTAGAGACAGATTAGTAACAAGGTACTGTGGCATATATGATTCTTGGAGGTGGAGAAGCCCCATTATCACTCGGCTGTGAGCTGGAGACACAGAAAAGCTGGTATAGTAAATTCTGATAGCCAGGGGGGAAGGGATGTTATTCCTGTCCAGCTCCGAAGATTTGAGAATCAGAAGCACAGAGGCTAGAAGAGTTATACCCCAGCTTCTTCAGTCTGGCACTTCCAGAACACCCTCCCTCCCTCCCTCTCTCTCTCTCCTCACTCTCTCTCCTCCCTCTCTCTCCTCCCTCTCTCTCCTCCCTCTCTCTTCTCTCTCTCTCTCTCTCTCTTTCTCTGTTCTCTTCAGACCCTCAACATTATGATGCTCACCCACATGAGTGACATCCTTTCACAGCCGACTAGTTTAAGTGCTAATCTCATCAAGAGATACCTCACAGGCACACTCAGAATAATACTTAACCAGCTTCTTGCATCCCAAGGCCCAGGCAACAGGACATATTAAATTAATTTTCATGATGCCAGTCTCAAGATGAGTCAGATGCTGGAATTTTCAGGCGTGGATTTTAAATTATCACAATTATGTTCAACAAAGAAAATGGGCCTCTATAATAAATAGAAAGACAGGAAGTCTTAGTTTTAAAGAATAGAGGCTATAATAAGAAATAAAATGAAGAGCCAGAAGTTTTAAATGTCTGCAGTTTAAAATTCATTGGACAAGCTTAAAAGCAGAATAGAAAATAAAGAAAGGAAAATGAATTTCAAGATAGAATAACAGAAATGCGGAACTGTTCAAAGTTAAGAACATCTACTCACTAGTAAGAAAACAAAGGCACTTTGAAAAAAAAGAAAGAAAGAAGCAAGCAAGATATTTGAACAAACAGTTCACCAAGGAAAATGGTGCAATTACTCTGTAAAACAATTCGAAAGTTTCCAAGAAATATAAACACCAACCATTTATTAACCACCACCCACCAAAAAAAAATAAAAGAATGAAATGTGTCCACAGCTATCTCTTATGGTAATCTCCAAGCTAGAAACAACTCAAATGTTTCCCAGCAGAAGAATGGAAAAACCAAGTGTATTCACAAGAAGTTCTCACCAACAACAATCCAATCAAACTATTGATGCCTTCAGATGAGTTTCTAAATCATTATGACAAGGCTGGAGAGATGCTCAGAGGTGAAGACCTCATGCTGCCCTTGCAGAGGCCCCCGGTTCGGTTCCCACCACCCACACGGTGGTTCACAGTCATCCATAGTTCCAGTTCCAAGCAGTTCAACACCCTCTTCTGACCTCCCAGGCACATATGTGGTCCATATACACACATGGAGGCCAAACATTCCTACACATAAAATAAATCTTTAAAAAGGGGAAATAACTTAGAGTTAATAGTAATTATTTTTTAAAAAGCATACTAGGTTTAAAAATGTATATACTATAGGATTCTATCTAAATAAGCCTACCAAGCACAAACTAATATACAATCTCAACAAACAGACCGGTAGCTTCTTACGCCTGTTACAGGTAATCTGTAAGCACAAATAAAAATGCCCTGTAATTTTACTGAAATGGTGACACGTTGGTATCCAGCCATCTCAAAACTATTCTCTTTATATAGTTGAAAATGTTTCAATGCAAACTGAACCTCAATGAACTTCACTGGAAAACAACAACAACAACAAAACCCTTGTCAGTGACCATGTAAGGGTCTTTTCTCTGAGGCATGATTAGTGACTTTACAAGCAGACACACCTAGGTTCTCATCTGAGTTCCCACAGCCCTGACAAGCAAGGAATGGCTTAATCACACCCTGGAGCCCCTCTGTCTTTATTTCTAAAATTAGGATAATTGCCTGTCTTACATTGCAGTTGACAAGAAAAAGTAGTTATGCCTGAGAGAGACTAACAATGTTCTGTAGATAGCAGCGCTGAGCATCCGAATGCACGACAAATCAGGAATGTGCGCTTGTCTAACTTTTTTATTGTGTTTTGTTTTTATGTTTGTTTGGGGGTGTTTTTTGGTGTTTTTTTTTTTTTTTTTTTTTTTTTTGGTTTTTCGAGACAGGGTTTCTCTGTGTAGTTTTGGTGCCTGTCCTGGATCTTGCTCTGTAGACCAGGCTGGCCTCGAACTCACAGAGATCCTCCTGGCTCTGCCTCCCGGGTGCTGGGATTAAAGGCGTGCGCTACCACCGCCTGGCATGTTTTGTTGTTTTTTGAGACAGGGTTTCTCTGTGTAGCCCTGGCTCTCCTGGAACTCACTCTGTAGACCAGGCTGGCCTTGAACTCAGAGATCCGCCAGCTTCTGCCTCCCGGAATAAAGGCGCATGCCACCACTGTGTCAAACATTTAAATCAAACACATAGTCCTTAGGAAATCTGAGTTGGCAGAGGGGATGCATACTCGGATGTCTTCGTGGCAATGAGGGACACCAGTGGAGAACAGGAAAGACACAAAAACACGGCGTATTTCACCTGGCTAGTGACCATGCCCAGTGCGTACATTAGCTTGCTTAAACCTCTCACTAATGCATCAAGGTAGAACCATTTATAATCATCATTTTACAGGAAACTGTCATGATAACAACAAAGGCTATAACCTATGGATCAGAACTGTAAAACAAGGCATAATTTATTTCCACACTAAAATTATGCTAAAACCATTTAGATGAGTGAGAAGATGCAATCGTTGATAAGCACAGCTTATTTAGCTTCATATCTGACTATTAGGGAGGGGAGGAGGAGGGGAAGAGGACCTGAGCAAAGCACCTCCCAGGCCAGTCCCAGAAATATAAGATAGACAAGCGACACACATGTAACTTAGGGGAAAAGCCCTGGTGGCAGGGACAGCCAGAGAGTCTCAAGGACCTCTGAGAAACAGGAAAACTGGCAGGCTCCATGATTAATCTCCAGACAAATTCAGGAAGAGAAAACCTGCTGGGGTCTGCTAGTCTCAAAAAATCATGCATTGTATTTTCCAAGCCTTTCACAAGATTCCAAAGTTCCAAACTATGATTTTTACAGACTCCATTCAATCCATTTATACTTCACATCCTCCTGTCCCCATAAGAAGGGTACCTTCGCTCAGTTTCTGCTCAGGGGTACTGTTTCATGGGAACGAAGTGAATATTTCTATCAGTCTAGATTTCTGAGGTCCAGCCTGCTGACTCACACTAGAAGCAGACAATGTACACTAAAGGCTGGATCTGATTCCCCATGAACAGATTTTGGTTTTACACTCCTCACCTACTAACTGAAACTCTATCAAATTCCACACTTCTTTCCTTCTTCCCGTTCCCCCATGCTAAGGTGGAAATAGCCTCTTAACGATTTTTTCATAAATGGTATTTCATTTATCCAATGAAAGAGAGGAAATTAAGTCACTTTCATTCATTTTCTCCCAAAATCTCAGAACTCCCATCATTTAAAAAACTGAACAAAGCAACAAAAGAAAAAAAATCCACACTGAGCGGATTGCACAAAACCCACACAGTATCCCGGCCCTCACAGAATCGAATGGGGGTTACTACAGGAGTGAAACCTATGAAGCACACAAAGAGCTGCGTTGAACTTGGGTTCTGGAGGTTACCAGCGTTTTAAAAATCCCTATACCTGCATCTTTCAAACAGCAAAGCGATCTCATTAAAGGTGACAAAGGACCACAGTATGAACCAGAATCCCCGGTCTCCTTCTAGGACTCCAGGGGGAGAGGTGAGCATTTGGAGCGAGTTTCCTTTGGAAGAGAATGGAGGGAAGTCGGGGGACAGGGCCACTGTCAAAGGCACTGGGGTCTGTCACCTCTGCGAGGGGCAAGCTCATTTCCATTTCCACTCCAAGAGTCTAGAACACACACAAGAAGGAACGAGGTTTCCTTAGCTCAAGTAACTGGGAACTCTGATGGCAAGTACCCAGAGTACTTGCTGGTCAGAGGCAAATGAGAGCCTCAAGGCAAATCTCTACTATGGACTTCTGCATTCTGACATGGAGGTGGGCCTGGAGCAGGAGGTGGAGGGACCCCCATCCCCAAGTGGAGGCAGCTGCTGCTGCTATGGTGGAGGAGGATACATGCTCTCTGGTGCTGTGAGGGGTACCCGGGGTCCTGAGAGGTTTCCGGGCATCGGAGGCATACCAGGAGGGGCCGGGCCACTCCCAGCTGGGTGGATATGGGCTGCCACGGTGGGAATCATGCAGCCTGGCGTGGGCTGCCCAGGCATCAGTCTTGTGACCTGGCTGGGGGAGACGGGAGTGACAGCATCCGAGGGTAGGGAGGGAGCCGCTGATGAGGCATCATGCCAGGATGCCTGCTGCCAGACCAGCTCCTCTGGAGTGCTGGTGTGCTCGTTGAGGGTTCGGGCCATGCTGCTGCCCTTCCGTTTGTTGTTGGCCTCATAACTCAGCGTATTTCAATTGCTCCACGTGGAAGTTCTGGTGTTCAGGAAGTCACTAACTGCGGCCGCTGTTGTTCTGGGGCCTCTTGGTCTCTGTCCATAATGGTTTCCAGCTCTTCAAAATATCCAGTCTTTAGTTTCTTCATCTGTGTTTCACCCAGGAGAGCTACCAGGGATTTCATCTCTCTCCCACAGTGACCAGGTGCTCAGCTTTGGTAGCAGCTGAGGCAAGAGCAGCTGCTGGAGCTGTGGTAACAGTTTCCCTCAGAAATCTCCTGTTGCACTTTCTTCTCCCGAGGACCACGCTCTCTTTCTTTACATGCATCAGTGAGTTCCTTGACCCCCTCATCCTCCTGGTTTAATATCCCCAATAACTTCATTATCTTGCTCCTCTGTTTTCTTTTTCATTTTCTCCATCATGTGTCTTATCATCTTTATCTGATTAAAAAAAAAAGGGATGCTTCACAAATTTGCATGTCATCCTTGAGCATGGGCCATGTTAATCTTCTCTGTATTGTTCCAATTTTAGTATATGTGCTGTGGAAGCAAGTTCTCTCTTTACAATGCTTCCACACACATTCTTTATCTTTTATTTTAGCTTTGAAACAGTAATAATTCCAAGGTTTTAACAGATTCCTTGAGAATCTCTCAGACTTGCTTTCTTCTGTCTATTAGGACTCTCACTGGCTCTTGAATCCCAGCAGATTCTTCCACTATCTCCTAGCGCACGGCCAACCCATCCTCCACACAACTCTAAAGTCAAATGTCTTAAAGCAATTTGGAGCAAGTTACTCCTCTGTGTAAAACTCTAGAAGGCTTCTCCCTGTGCACCAGGTAAGATCTAAATGTCTACTTCTCTGCTGCCCTCTGCCCTGATCTCTAGCCTCAACTTCCCTTGATCCCACCTCCCTTCATGAGGAAAAGGTTCACACCTCCCAAGCTAGTCTCTGCTCTGGGACTGCCTGCTGACTCTGCTGAGACTGGCTAGAGCAGTCATGTTCCCTCTCTTCTTCCCCATCACCCTCTTGTTTCCTAAATGTCCATTCTCCACTCTTCCTCTAAGATAAACCTTCTAGACTTATCTCCACTCAATTCACTTCCTTTGATGGACTCGCAGATTGTTATACATACGTGTGTGTGTGTGTGTGTGTGTGTGTGTGTGTTTTGTTGGAACTTTAGAATAAGAGTGGTCCTATAAACATTCATGTCACATACAATATGATTCCCAACCTGACATGATGGTACATGCCTATTATCCCAGCAATCAAGGTTGAAGCCGGAGAATCGAAAACTCAAATTCAGCCTGGACTACACAGTGAGTATCAGGCCAGCCTTGGCCACATGGCAAGACCCAGATAATAAAAGAACAAATGAGTGAATGAAGTAATTCTTCCATATAATTTACACCTAGTGGAGGGTGATATGTAAGTCTAACCCTCCTCAGTGTCTGTCCATGCCTCCCACATCTCTGGACCATTGTCCGGTCCCTTCAACAACTATAGGGTACAGAAGAGACTAGTCTAGTGTATTCCAATGAAAACAAAGTGGTCATTAAACATTTAGTTTCTAAGAAGTTTTCTCAATGAGTTTTCCTAAGAGGAAACGTAAGATATATAGTGTTGATTTTTTTGACAATATTTAAACATCTAATCTATGTTGGGCACTGTGCTTTATATTCTAGGGCATGATGATGTTTAAAATAACTTGCAAATAGACTCTTTAAAGCAAGCAAGAGAGAGATCCTTATAACTCATAGTTAAGGTTCATTAGAGACTACTGAACCCAGTCCACCCATACAGTGGAGGAAGTGTCCCACCTAAACCCACCCAGCTAGTTTATAGCCAAAGTAAGACAAGAGAAGGTCCTTCTCTAATACTTCCTCTCCTAGCCTGGTCCACTAGTTTGAAGGACTTCTGAGTCCTTCAAAGATAGATCACATGCCATTTTAGGTTAAGATCCTATATACCTGCCGGCACTTAGGAAGCAGAAGATAAAGAGTTCAATGCCATCCTTGACTACAGCAAAAGTTTGGGACCAATATGGTCTACAACTCTGTCTCAGAAGGAAGGGAAGGGGAAGGGGAAGGGGAAGTGGAAGAAAGGAAGGAAGGAAGGAAGGAAGGAAGGAAGGAAGGAAGAAAGAAAGAAAGAAAGAAAGAAAGAAAGAAAGAAAGAAAGAAAGAAAGAAGAGAGAAAGGAATCTGCACATCTTAAACTAACAGTCAACATGTGAACAGAGACTTGACAGCACAGCTTCAGAAGAAAAAAAAAACAGTAATAAAATAAAACAAACTTAAAGGAAACAAAATAGAGCCGGAGCAGTGGGAGCCGAGCATTGAGCCGGCAGATGACATCTATTTGCACTCGTTAGCACAGCCTGGCATGTGCTATGCCACCCCCTTGGGTAATTTACATTTTTTTTAAGCATGTATTTCTAAATTTAGGAAGTCGGGATAATCAGGGTGGAAAAGCCCATCTGTTTGACTTCTCTCCAGCTGCTGCAGATCCTGAAGGGAAGCTGGAGTATCTTCTCCTGTGTGTCGTCTTAGTCGGCCTGGACTGCGAGAACGCGACAGAAGCGGACGAGCTGAGGGGCAGGGTCTCCGATGTGGGTTATACTTGGTATACAAAGAGGCACCCCCACTGTGCTTAAACAGACCTGATGTAAATGCTGAAGCACGCTGGTGTGTGCTTGTGGGGTAAAGTCCCTGTGGGGTAGGATGCAGGGACAGAGAGACCCAGGTGAATACGACGCTTGACCCTTTAAGAGCTTAAAATACTAAAGGGACCAGAAACATTACATAGCTGCATTATTTTACCTTTTTCCCCCCTTGGAGAAAGCATTTACCCAAACTCTGGTCCAAACTTTTCCACTGACATGCTGTGCTGTTTTGGAAAAGGCCACCTTAGTTCTCCAGGTTTCTCACTACATGAGATATGTAAGAACAGAGGTAAGGGGGAGAGACTGAGCGTAAGGGAGAAACAAACTCAGAGAAGGCTTTTGGCATCTTCAATTCTGGGACTACAGAGAGCTATTCCCATGAAGAAGCTACCACACCTAGATGGACTCTTCCCCTTCTGGTTGGAAACTATTAACGTTAAAATCAGAGGCCAGTCAATAAATATCTAACCGTATACCTTTTTCAGGCTCTTGGAAAAGTGTGAGTCACTGATCTTAGAAGTTTAGATTTATTTGGTAAATACTGAAAGTTAAAAATGTTTCTAAAGGGACTGCAACTTAAGCACAACTTTACTTTATCAACACCCCTCCCCAGAGTGTAAAAGCTCCCCGTGAGAAAAGTGCATTTTCTGGGCCCACAATCCTTTTCTGCGTCACCTCCCTGTGTCAGATACTGTGGCACATGCAACACTGGGGGACAGCGAAGTGAAGGTTCCTGTTGGTGCTCTGAGCAAAAGGGAGTTGTTTAACTAGAAACAACAACTACCGCTTGGCTAAAATCCAGCTTATTTAACATGAATACAAGGGTATCGGTGACAAAGACTCTGGGACCAACATGACTGTGTCACGCCACCAAGGAATCCATGTTGCACCTGGAAGCATGAACATGGGCAAGCATCCCACAGAGGTAAAAGCATTTTAAAAACATTTTCAAAAGCATTAAAACCGTTCTTTAAAAAAACATAAAAAGCATTGAAAAACATAAAAAAGCATTCTAAAAACATACAAAAGCATTTTAAAGCACATTAAAAGCATTTAAAAAACTTAAGGACACTCGCACACCTACCTTCTCCTGGCATACTGTTCTTAATCTACTTATATGTGTGGTGAATGAATATTTTAAGGGGTGACTGAAATGGACATGTTAGAGTCTTCTTTTCTTTTGGTGCCTTAGATGTTATTTTTTTTTCTTTGTTGTTGTCTATTTTGCCTCCAGGATGTATCCTCAGCACCTAGGACAAAGTCTAACATGAAGCAGGCTCTAAGTAAATATTTAGCAAGTAAATACCAAGTATGAAGAAAGAAGAGCAGGGGTTAGAGAGACGGCTCTGTGGTTCAGACTGCTCCTACAGAGGACCTGGGTTCAGGTCCCAGCACCCATCTGGGGTGGCTCACAACCACAAACTCCAGCTCCTGGGATCTCACAACTTCTTCTGGCTTCCACAGGCACTTGTATCCACACGTACATACCCACACAGAGTCACACGGTTAGCCCATGATTAAAATGTTTAAATAGTTCCTTAAGGGAAAAAAAAGTCATTTTTCAATACTGGTACTGTAGGAAGAGCGGGAAACTCACTGTGCACCTGGAGTTGCAAGGTCCACTTCTTTATCTAACCCAGTCACTTGGCAGGCAGGGATTATCTGTCCCTCTTCCCATAAAAGAAAGACTCAAGAGTTAAACGATACCCTGACCACAGAAGAAAAGACAATGAGGTGATCTAGTCTACCTCAGAGAGCTAAGGTTCAGACTCAGAAGTCCTCCAAACGAGGGAGGGCAAAACCAGAGGCCAGAGCAGGCAGGGAGCTGGGCTGGAAAGTTGGTGGCAGGTGAGAAAGCAGCCCAGGGAAAGAAAAGCCACACACCCAGAGGTGGGACTGGCTATACCAGGGCCAGACAGGAGGCACTGGGTCCCAAGAAGGAAGGAAAATGTGAGAGCCACAGAGTGAGAGCATGGGGTCCCAGAGCTTGGAAGCTGGGCAAACCAAGCTGGTCAGCACCAAGTGTTGAAAGTTCCTCCAAGTGAGACCTGCCTAGGAAGATGTGCACACAAGTAACACACGGCACAAACACTACTGACGATGGTGGGCATCTCCTGTCACTTGCCAGCCAGTCTGTCATTCCTTATAAAACTGTCCTCACAAGTCTACAGGGGAAAGCGAATTTCAACAGAAGGAAGGGAACACTGTAATACAGAACTACCGACTAAGCACGAAAATGTTTAGAATGCTAAAGCGAATAGTAGATCAGTGTGTACAGACCCTCATGCCTAACAGAGCTTCAAATGAGTTACCATAGCTACCAAAAGATAATTAATTTTGAGGAAACAACAGAAAAGAGATACCATTAGGGGTAGTTTTGAAAGAGCTGAATAATAAACACGTCATCCAAATTTAACTCACATTTCTTCCCAATAGGAACAAGTGATGCTGCTTCCTCCCACGTGACCACTTCTGACACTGGCTCCCTCTCTGTTCTGCCTAGTCTGGTGTACTCAGGTTCCTCTGAGCTGTTCTGAGTCTCACTCAGACCCTGCAAGACTCTATTAGCTTCCACATGCTCCAGGAGCACTTCTAAATTATCTCTACAAGTATCACTCTCTGTTTATGAAATGAGCATTTATTAAGGACTAGTTAAGAAAGGAAGGGATGCACAAACAGTTAAGTGTGTAAGTAATAGTAAACTGGTAAGGGTTAAGGTATTGGTACAGTATATAGACAAGGAGAAAGAAAAAGCTAAGTCAGGGGAGACTGCTCTGGGAGTGAAGTGAAATCCCAGTGGGGCGCTGAAGGGTCAACATTGCCTTCAAGTCCCAGGAATTAAAAAAAAAAAAAAAAGGAGGGGGAGGGGGACTTCAAGGTGAGATAATATTTTATTACTGTATTCTCAAGCAAGAAAATAATTCTAAAATTTTTAAAGTTTATTACACTTAATAAAAATTAAAGTCAGCTATGTGATCCTATTGATCTTTCTGATCATCACATTTCTTGAATATAAAATGAAAATAAGGCCAGGATATATTGGAGACAAATTAAATAATGCAAATGGAAAGCCTAGAATCTATTACACATCCACAAATCACTCTCTCTTCTGTAAAGTTATAAACACAGTGAAGACAGGTAAGTAAGCTCTGGGCGTCTTTCCTTTTATTGACCCCAAAACATGTAGTAATTTTTAACGTTTCCTCTTAGAATTTGACAACACGAGTCTTCCAGCATTCCTATATGACGCAAATTTTTGAAAAGGAACTCTCGTTGCCAGAGCTGAATTACCCAACGGGCATATCCAAACCACAATCATGTGGGGACAGAGACGAGGGAGGATGCAGTCTCTTGAGGGAAATTGCAGAACCTCGTAGGACTGACTCCTCCCGGAGAGTTGAGTTTCCTCAGGCTTAAAGTTTGATGCTTTTCCATTTTTAAGGTTCCCAAAGCCTTTTTTGGGCCAGTCGCCACTCTTATAAATATTTCCCACATTCCTAGACAGAGAATGAACTGCCACAAAGGCCAGAGCTCAGAGGACAAAATCTAATCCACTTACTGACATCTGAGCCTGGCATGAGGCTGGCTCTTCCTGTGTTATCTTATGTCTTCACCCAGGTACTAACTCCAGGTACTGAAATTCATCCCTCACTGTAAGCACACCACCAACTTCTCCACTGGGAAACGGGTGATCACATATCTCACAGGCTTAGCTTCAAAACCAATGAGTAAACACATAAAGTGTATGGGGGTGCACGGCATAGAGGAGGTACCCAACATTTGAATGACACCCAGACTAGAAGCGTCAAGACCAAAAACAGAGGATACGTGTGTGACTCGAGGAAGTGGTGTTGACAGCAGAACTGAAGCCTCTCTGAGCTGGCACTGGATGGAGGATGACTTGGCTGGCCACCACTTGGCACATGTGGCCAGAGTCCATTCAGCTTCTGTGTTCCAAGCTGTTTACTCACATGGAGTTCACTGTGGGCACCTCGGTATCAGAAAAAGCCTGCCAAATCCAAGTATTAAAAGAAAACAGCCCAAGTGATCAAGAAAATAAAGAGGCTTTTCTTGAAAGAAAAGGTCATCTGCTGAGATTTGGTAAAGCAGTGTAGCGTGCAATTGCTCTGTGCTTAAGTTGAAAACTAGGACAGGGCTCAAGAGTTGGTGCATCTGGGTAGATGAAGGCTCTAGGTTCTATGGGCCTGGCTGTGCATCCAAATAAACTATATCAAGAGGGGAGTAAGTATTGATTTTTCATTCCTTTGTTAGGAGATATACATATGGAAAACAGAATCTATTTAGAATCTATTTTCTCTCAAACTGACCTGATCTTGCCACTTCCCATGCTTGCCCCTGTATTAGTCCGGGTTCTTAAGAGGAGCAGAATTAATAGAATGAATCCTCCTCTCCTCTCCTCTCCTCTCCTCTCCTCTCCTCTCCTCTCCTCTCCTCT
>CABHPH010160841.1:0-13468 GCA_902168325.1 Peromyscus nudipes
TCTTATTATGAAGGCATATTGGATTTTGTCAAAGGCATTTTCTGCATCAGTTGATATGATCATGTGATTTTTGTCTCTAAGTCCACTTATGTAATTTGTTATATTTATTAACCTATATATGTTGAACCTTCCCTGCATCTCTGAATAAAGATAAATTGATTGTTGTGGAAATTTTTAAGTCTCTAATTGAGGATTTTTGCATCTATGTTCATGAAGGATATTGGCCTACTGTTTTCTCCTTTTGTTGTCGTTATTGGTGTCCTATCTCTATCTGATCTGAGTATTAGAGTTGAGTGACATTGGAGTCATAGTGGTCTGAGGGAGCTGCTGCTTGCCCCTTTCTGTTCATTTGTTTTTGGATGGTTTAAGAAGGATTGACTCAGTCTTCTTTGAAAGTCTAGTTGAATTTTGCTATGGATCTATCTGGGCCTAGGGATTTTGCTATCTAAAGGCTTTTCATTACTATTTCAACCTTATTTGTTATGAGTCTATTTAAGTTGTTGATCTCTTATAAGGTAAACTTTGGTGGTTTGAATGATTCCAGAAACTTATCCATTTCCTTTAGATTTTCCAGCTTAATGGAGTATAGGTTTTTTAAGTATTCCTTTACAATATTCTGAATTTCTTTTTTGTTGGCTATAACATTTTTGTGTTCACTTCTGATTCTGTTCATTTGAATCCTTTCTTTGTTTGGTTATATGGGACATGAGTCTGTCAATCTTGTTTCTCTTCTCAAAGGGATAGCTTTTAGAGCTGGGCGACGGTGGCACTCACCTTTAATCCCAGCACTGGGGAGGCAGAGTCAGGTGGATCTCTGTGAGTTCAAGGCCAGCCTGGTCTACAGAGTGAGATCCAGGACAGGCACCAAAACTACACTGAGAAACCCTGTCTCGAAAAAAAGAAAAAAGAAAGACAGAAAGAAGTAGCTTTTAGAAACTACGGTGACTCTTTATCATGCCTTCTTTGTTTTATTTCATTAATTTCAGTTGTGATTTTTAGCATTTCTTGCTATCTACAGGATTTGGGTTTGTTTTGTGGCTCCAACATCTTGAGCTGCATCAAGTCTTTTTTGTTCCCTTTCTGTTTTGTTTTTGTTGTTGTTTTTAATGCAGACACTTAAGAGTTATATTTCTCCATACACACCAAGCCAGCCACAAACCCTTTACCTACAAAGGTGTACTTCCTGCCAGATATGCTAGCACAATGGTGGTACAAAGCTTGTTTGTGAGAGTAACCAACCAATAAGTAATCTGACTTAAGGCCTGCTGTGGGATAATGCTTTTGTACACTGGTTTAATAAAACATTGGCCAGTAGCCAGGCAGGAAGTATAAGTGGGATAAGCAGACAAGGAGAATTCTTAGAAGAGAAAGTCTGAGTCAGGAGATGCCAGCCCGCCATCCAGGGAGCAGCATGTAATGGCACACAGGTAAAGACATGGAACACGTGGCAACATATAGATTATCAGAAACGGGCTGAGTTTAAGTGTAAGGCCTGAGCTAATGGCCAGGCAGTTTTAATTAATATAAACCTCTTTGTGTTCACTTGGGTCTAAGAGGCTGTGGACTGGGTGGGACACACAGAAAACTTTCAGCTACAAAGGCCCACTCAACAAAATGAACACTTATCCGAAACTGCTTGGGAGACCAAGAACCTGAGACTAGATAGATAGCTCAGGCACCTAGAGTAAAACCAAATAATAATGGTCTAAGAAAAGAAAAAATAAAATAGTGATAAAATGACTCCTACTTATATTCTGCTAGAGTTGTAGATCAATGCTCTGTTCTATCATTATCAGAGAAGCTTCCTTCTGTAGCACGCAGGAACAAATATAGAGACCCACAAGCTGGAAGAGGGAAAGTCAGTTTTTCTCCAATAGAGTCATGGTAGGGATATCAACCATTCCAGGACAGGCCTCATGTTCAGGAGCAGTTGACCAACATATAATGGACTCCACAGTGTGTGTGTGTGCACGTGCTTTTATTTGGTTACATTTTGGTGTTTTGGTTTTTGGTGTTTTTTGACTGGAGTATGGTTTTATTTTGTTTTCTTGGTTAGGGGTATTGTATTGGGTTTTTGTTTTTGAGAAAAATATTAAGTTGGATGGGTAGGGCGAGGAGAGGATCTGAAAAGACTTGGGGGAGGATAAGAACATGATCAAAATATATTTAAATTTTCAACTCGTTTTAAATAATAAAAATGCAAAAAAGTTATCTTTCTCTTGTTGAATTGTTTATAATGTGTCTCAGAGGTATTGTGTTTTCATTTTCATTTAGTTCTAGGAATCCTTTCTTTCTTGATTTTTTTTGACATAGTCATCTTTCAAAAATGAGTTGTTTAATCTCCAAGAGCTTGTGTACTTACTATTGGTTTTTTTGTTTATGTTAAGTTTTATTGAATTGTGGTCAAAACACATTGTAGAATAAACAGAGTTATTTCACTTTTTCTGAATTTGTGAAGATTTGTTTTGTGTCCCAGGATGTTTTCTATTTTGGACACTACCATGTCTGCTGAGTATAATGTGTACTCTTTGGTATTTGGATGGAATATTCTTTAGTTATCTGTTAGTTTCATGTGTAATGTCCTTTAATTCTTATGTTTCTTTATTTTTTTGCCCATAAGACCTCTATTGGAGAATGTGGGGTATTGAAATAACCTCCTATTATTGAGTTGACATTAATCTGTCTTTTATCTCTTCTGATTAGTTTTAATTTGAAGTCTATTTTGTCAGACACTGGGATAGGAATATCTGTTGCTTCCTGGTTGGTCTGTTTGACTGGAATACTGTTTTTCTACATTCTCATTTTAAGGTGGTTCCTATCTTTAAAGTTCAGTTACTGTAGACTGTTGAAAGATGGATTTTGTTTCCTAACCCATTCAGGTAATCTGTGTCTTTTGATTGGCAAGTTGGCCATTAACATTTAAAGTTATTACTGAAAGGTTTGTTGATTGCAGTTATTGTCAGGTTTTTGTTTTTCTATTTCTGTTCTTTTTTTTTTTTTTCAGTAATCATAGCTTCATTTGTTTTCTTTCTACAGTGTCTTCTTGGCTTTGCCTATTCCACTCTTCAGTCTAATGTAATGCTTTATTCTCTTTAGGGATGATTTGTTGTACATGAATTCTTTTAACCTGTTTATGTCATGAAAAAAAATTTCTTTCCCCTTCACGTATGGTAGATATTTTTGTTGGATATAGTAGTCTAAGTTGACATCCCTGGTCTCTTGAGATTTGGATGGCATTATTCCAAGTTTTCTGTCTTTCAAAGTTTCTATTGAGATATCAGTTGTTATTCTGAACTTTTTTGTATATGTCACTTGCATTTTTCTTTTGGTGCTTTCAATCTTTGTTCTATATATCTATTGTTTTGGTGTTTATATTTGCTTGATTTTGTATGACAAAATCGTACTATTTCACCCTGGCTGAATTGAAACTCTCTATGTAGACCATCCTGGCCTCAAACTCACAGTGATCTGCCTGCTTCTCCCTTCTGAATGCATATTTAGTATTTTAACTATGACATTTTATGGAGAGTTTCTTTTCTGACCTTGTCTGTTTGGTGTTCTGTTTGCCTTTTATATATGAATGGCTTTATAAGTTCTTTAGTTAGGGAATGTTTTCTTCTATAAAATTTTTGAAGGTCTGGTCTATGAAATTGACCACTTCTCCATCACCTATGCCTATAATTCAAAGACATGCTCATTTCATCGTGTCCCACAATTCCTGCATGTTCCTTCCCACCCTCGCCTCTCTCTCTCTCTCTCTCTCTCTCTCTCTCTCTCTCTCTCTCTCTCTCTCTCTCTCTCTCTGTGTGTGTGTGTGTGTGTGTGTGTGTGTGTGTGTGTGTGTGTTTGTATTCTTTGCTTGTGTGGTCTAATTTCTTTACATTATTTTTGAGTTCTGATGTTCTATATTCTACTTGATCCATTATAGTGGTAACCCTTTCCCCTGAGTTGTCCAATTGGATTATTGAGTTTTTCAATTAATCTTCATTTCAATTTGAGTTCTGTTCAGTATTTCTAGTTCTTTAGTGAGTTTGGTTTTCAAATCCTGAATTGTCTCTGTAATTTCATTCAGCCTTACATTTGTTTTATTGAGCATTAAATGGTTCTTTGTTCTCTTTAAGTACACTGAGCTTCTTGCTTGTGTCTTCTTTAAACTCCTTGAATTCTTTGATGAACTTTATGTTTGTTTATTTTTAAGTTCTGTCTATGAGGTTTGTCTAGGTATTTATCATTAGAAAAGAATTCTGGGCTGGTGGATGGGGAGGTGTACTATCTTGATCTTTCATATTGTTTGTATTTTGAGATGAAACCTGGACATAGGGACTTCTTTTATTGATGCTATGTCTGATGTGGACACAGGATGTGTGGGTTTGACTGGGGCTGGAATCTGGCTACAGTATGATTGAGATGAAATCAGGTGGACACGGGGGGTGGGGGGGAGCTGAGTTGGTGAGTATGATGTGGCCCTTGGCCAATCTTGGAGATAATGAGATGCAGGGGTGGGGCAAACCATACTAAGTATGGACACTGGATGAAGATAAAGAGCATGAGCTAGATTTGAGAATTTGGGAGAGTGTATGGACAGGATCAGATAGACCTACCAGGTTGTGCCCCAGCACACGGTATGCTGGAACAGGCCGGTACTAGTGATTGGAGTCAGTTCACAAGGAAAGAATCAGGTGATCACAGTGGGTGCTGGACTGGCACAACTGATGTGTGTCGTGCATCATGCATGGAGGTAAAGGACAGTACAGGTAGGGATCAACAGACTAGGCAGGAGCACTGGGTATAGGACTTGAGCTAGATTTGAGGATTTGAGAATGAATTCCTCAGGCTGGGCTCCAGTACAAGATATGCAGGACCAGGCTGGACCTGGAAATTGTTTATGGTGTGGAAGGGATGAAGTCACATGGTCATGCTGGTGATAGAGGAGCTGGGAAACATTGAGGTATGGCAAATTTTCTGTTTCCTTTGAGTAGGATATTATGATTCATTTATTATGTGCACAACTAACCTCATATTTTGCAGCCAAGCCTATTGCTCATTTTTAATGATTCAGAAACACTTATAAATATTTAGCAAACTAGTGAGACAGACTTGAGGGATTGAAATAGAAACTTCTAGTTTTAAGACTGAAATATTAGAATCCAGTTGCTTCTTGGGGCAGGATAAGCACCTATAGTCATTCTTTCCCTCTCACTCCTACAGGCACTCTGCTAGGACATTGTCTCTGAGTCTGTAGCTAATAGACTCCCAGGAACCAGGGTCTCTCACCCAGGAAAAGAGTTTACATAACTTTAAGGCATACCTGTTACCACAAATGGCTCTAGTTGTCTGAGGTGTTACTCATCATGACTGCCTCCACAAGTCCATGGATACGCAAGACAGACTGTGATATAGCAGTTTCTCCAGATCATCTCTACGGAAAAAGACATGAAAAGACCCTGGGAAAAAGCAGAAATCCCTGCACTAATCCTCTGATTTATTGTAAACAACATGGAACTATTAGAGCAATACAAGCACAATTAGAATTCCATTCTACCAACTTCTTATCAGTCCTGGGTCTTTACAACGCTTACTGTTCAGCCATTTGTGAATATCTTTATGAAACTAGTTAGAGCCTTTTAGGAGACTAAATTCCTAGTTAAGTGAGCACTACCCACCCACCAACAACCCAACACATAAATAAGGACTTGAGTAAATAAAGCTTGGACTTCAGTGTGGGGTACATTTGGGAAGTGTTAAATGGCTTGTTCAACAGGGCTGCCCACAGATTTTTCACTTCCCATCCCTGGTTATGTTTGCAGCACTGAAGACCATATAATGGACTCTTTATGTGGTACTTGGTTAGAAAAACACAGTGACAATGAAACACAGTCAAATCACAGCCAGGACCTTTAGTACTCAAACAAGGTTCTCCTTGGGAGATATTTAATTATCCATGCAGCTCACTGCCTGTAAACATTAGTAGCCCTCTGTGCTTTTCCAAAGGCCAGGGCCAGACCAGCCTGGTTTGCCTTTACTGTGAATGTTTGGCCAAGTGCTGTGCCTATAATGAGGCTCTGTTGTGCCATCCAAGGATAAACACCATATGACATCCAGCTGGACTCTGCCAACTTGAACAATTGCTTCCCAAGCACCTGCTAACCAAGCTGACCTTGGATCTAACAGTGCCCATGGCTCAGATTCACCATTCCAATGAGTGACACAGACACCAGGTTCCTATCCTGAGACCTTGTATTCCTGTGGTCCAACGTGGTTGGGCTTTGACTGCCAGGTGTGAACAGGTGAACTTGGGGCAACATTGTGAGAGGAATATGTTCATCCTTCTCCTTCTGGTCCCTCAGGACACTCTGTCTGTTTTTCAAGTTAACTTTTCTTGGCCTTTTCATTGTTCAGAACTCAAGGAAAGCAGAATAAAACCACAGAAGACTTCATGGTGTATGATCCCTGTTATAAGAAATATCCAGAATAGGCAAGTCCATAGAAATGAAATAATGTGATCAATTTTTAGACACTGAGGATAGCAGGAATGCAGACTGACTACTTACTAGATATAGGCTGTCAATAGCTGGAAATGGGAATTGTTGAAAAATACTGTAAATGTACTGAATGTCTCTGAACTATATATTATAAAATAATGAAAATGGCTAATTCTATATTTTTCGTCTTTTATCACAATAAGAAAGATATAAACGTGTGTATACTTAATCTTTGTGATGATTTAAATGAGAATAGCTCCTATAACCTCATATATTTGAATATTTGATGCCTAGCTGGAGGAACTTTTCGGGAAAGATTAGGAGGTGGGGCCTTATTGAAGAATATACAGCACTGCTAATAGACTTTAAGACTTCAAAAGACTCATACCATTGCCAGTATGCTCTCTGCCTCCTGCTTATGGATCAAAATGTGAATTTTCAACTGTTCTTGCCACCATGCCTTTGCCAAATCATCATAGACTCTAACCCTCTGAAAAGACAAGCACTATTAAATGATTTCTATTTTACAATGTCTTGGTGGTAAGGGGTCTTATTGCAACAGAAAAGAAATCTAAGACATGTCTAAACTGCAGAAGACATGACTAAGATCTAAAAATGTCCTATTGAGGGAGGTTTAACTTGAGGCGAGGAGAAAGTAACTTTTAAAACAGGTCTAAGCTAGAACTTACACATTCTTCTCCAGCATCTAGACCAGTGAGTCTGCTAGATCCATTCGTATATTCACCCTTCCCAACTCCCCAAATCTGATCCTGGTCTCATATCCAGTGGCATAGCCTAGTTTGGCCACATCTGCCTTCCCATCATCCAACCTGTAGGCTCCTGCTAGAACCCATTCTCCCTTACCTGACCCACAGGCCCCTCCCAGGCCACCTCCAACTTCCACATGTTGCCAGATTCTACACATATTTCTCCAGGGTCTCAGGCAGATGACTCTTCCTGATCCTTCTTGATCCTTCCTGATCCTGATCCTTCCCTACATACCCTCTCCAATGACCAGATATACCTCTACCTTTCAGCATTGGATGAAGACATAACCTGGTCCCCTGTGTCCACCTGATTATATCCTGCCAAAGCAATTTTAAACCTCTAAGTCCAAAGTGCTCACAGATCACTTCTGCCACAACCTGATCTGTCTGTATAAGATTTAGACTTAACAAAAGAAGTACATGTGTCAAGATCTTACAACAAAAATACAAATAATATGAATAATTCAGACAGTATCTCTCCTCTAAAACCTACCAGTCTTATGGAAATTTTTAGAAATGAGAATTACATAGATGAACCCCAGGACACAGACTTTTAAAATAGGAATAACCATAAACTTCATCAAATAATTTAAGGAACATAAAGAAAATATATGGATACAGCTGAATGAAATTTGTGAGCAAATTCTATTCAATAATTCCAGAAGAAAGTTTAGGTGACAAATTCTGGTTTAAAAAAAAATCCAGTTTATATACTGAGAGAAAAAGTAGGGCCAAAAATTCAGAAAAAAAGAAATCAAACCAAAATACATGCACAAAAGCCAGAGGGAAACCTCAGTAAAAAAGAGGCACAAAGCCAAGTGAAAAATCTTGGTAAACGTGCCACCTGAAAATGCTGGGTGAAGGACTGGACCAAAAATCCACAAGAAAAACTCACAAAAATACGGAAAAAGTTAATGATGGGAGGAAAGGCTAGTAGAAAATCTGAACAAGGTGAGATGAAACATCCTCGTAAAAATGCAAGGTGAAAATGCTAGGTGTGGTAGTTTGAATAAAATTGACCGCTACAGGCACATAGGGAATGGCACTATTAGGAAGGTGTAGCCTTGTTGGAATAGATGTGGCTTTGTTGGAGGAAGTGCATCACTAGGGGATGGACTTTTAGGTCTCAAATGCTCAAGCCAGGTCTAGTGTGACATTCACTTCCAGCTGTCTGCCAGTCCAGATGTAGAACTCTCAGCTCCTTCTCCAGCACCATGTCTGCCTACATGCTACTATGCTTCCCGCCATGATAATCCTGGGCTACACCTCTGAAACTGTAAGCCAGCCTCAACTAAATGTTTTCCTTTATCAGAGTTGCCATGGTCATTGTGTCTCTTCACAGCAATAGAAACCCTAACTAAGACACCATCTATAGTGATTGAAAGTTTTGCTGGGTATAGTATCTGGGCTGAAATCTGTGGTCTCTTAGAGTCTGCAGCACATTTGTTCAAGTCCTTCTGGCTTTTAGAGTTTCCAATGAGAAGTCAGGTGTAATTCTAACAGGTCTACCTTTATGTTACGTGGTCTTTTTCCTTTGAAGTTTTTAATATTCTTTTTTTGCTGTTATGTATGTTTAGTGTTTTAATTGTTATGTGATGAGGGGACTTACTTTTCTGGTCCAATCTATTTGGTGTTCTGTATTCTTCTTGTACCTTTATAGACATCTCCTTCTTTAGGTTAGGGAAATTTTCTTCTATGATTTTGTTGAAGATATTTTCTGAGCCTCTGAACTGGGATTCTTCCTCTTCCTCTATTACTGCTATTCATAGGTTTGGTCTTTTCATAGCATCTCAGATTTCTTAGATGTCTTGTGTCAGGAATTTTTTAGATTTAACATTTTTTATCTATGTATCCGTTTCTTCTATCATATTTTCAATGCCTGAGATTCTCTCTTCCATCTCTTGCATTCTCTTGGTGAAGCTTGCCTCTGACGTTCTTTTTTACAATCCTAAATTTTTCATCTCCAAGATTCCCTTGGTTTGTGTTTTTTTATTGCATCTATTTCCATTTTCAGGTCTTGAACAATTTATTTGTTTTCTTCAGCTGTTTGTTTTATCTTGTTTTTCTTTAAGGTATTTATTCTTTTTTTTTCTTTAAGGACCTCTATCATCTTCATATAGTTGGTTTTAAGATATTTTTCTTATGTTTCTGGTATGTTGGGATGAATATTCAGGGCCTGCTGTGGTAGGATAGCTGGGCTCTGATGGAGACACAGTGTCCTGGTTGTTGTTAATTATGTTCTTATACTGGCATCTAGGCATCTGGGTTTAGGGTGGTCATAGGTCTAGGTGCTGATTTCTGAGTTTTTCTTCATTGGCTGAGTATTTTGTTCCTTAGTTTCTGGTTCCTCTGGATTTTCAGAGAGTATGTTGGCTGAGTGTGCCTGCCTTACTAACCTGCTTAGCTGGTGTGTTGACCAGGGGAATGCTTGATAGTGTTGGAGGCTGGGGAAAGGGGAGGTCAGGGGCAAGTCTGAGGGATCCACAAAAGGCATGGATGGTAGAGGGTGAGAAGCTGCCCCTGTATTCTGTTGGAGTTCTAGGGGTGACCCTGAGAACTGGGTCTGGAGTAACTGAGAGACTGGGGAGAGTCTGTGAGCAACCTTGTCATCTAGCAGGTGTGGCCTGTTTATTTTATAATCCTATTAATTAAAAAGCTGTTCATCTCATTAATGAAGTTAGACCCACTGTCCAGTTAAAGGTTATTTCTGATTGGGAGAATCAGTAAAGTATGACACTAAATAGTACCAGGGCCTAATTTCATTAAAAGAGTCTGGCTACATTGGTGTTTATGGTTTTAAATAAGACTCAGACTGATTAAAGAAGGATATTTCATAGGCTTCAAGAAGTAAAACAATCACTGAACTAAAACTGAAGAGATGTTTTTCTTCACTGTCCCTGACAAAGCTAGTTAAACAGAACAGGGAAATCTTTCTTCTTAAGCCTCACTTATCTGTAGTTATCTTCCTATTCTTATCCTATACAAAGCAAGCATATTAATGTGACAGAAATCAAATTCAGAGGAAGTTCAGAAAAAGATGGCTATGCTAGCCCTGCTACAAAAGACAATGAAAAGGAAAATCGGATTAGGAAAGGAATCCAGAAGCGCTTTGTGGGAGCTCCCTAGGAAATAACCTTCTTCCCGATTAATAGGGAATAAAAGAGGGAACAAGGAGCATCCACAGCAATGAAGACCACTGGCAAAAGACTGCTTTATCGTCACCAAAGTTATGTACAGCGAGAGCAATCAGCAGAAAATAATTCCAGCTGTGTTTCATGAAAAGAGAACCATCTGCTCATATGAGGATAAAGATGGACATATTGACAAGCATAATGTAAAGGACACGGGGCTAGAGAGATGGTTCATCAGTTAAGAGTGCTTACTGCTCTTTCAGAGGACTTGATTTAATTCTTCCCTGTGCTGCCAGGTGGATCACAACCCTCTGTACTTCCAGTCCTAAAGGGACTGCACACTGCTGCCAGCACCTGCATACACATGCACATACCCACACAGAGACACACACTCAATGAAAATCTTTAAATGAATCTTGAAAAAAAAATAAGACACGGGATGAGGTAATGGACCAAGTAAGAAATGACTTGACTCAAGCCCATCACAGAAGCAGAAAGATTGACCCACAACAGCAGCAATGACACCTGTAGAGTTCAGTCACCATATTGGGCCTCAGTTTGCTCCAAAGTCAAATTGCTCGGGAAGAGTTGTTAAATGAAAGCTCAGGAAGACCCACTGTGAACTACAACAGCTAGTGTTTCTGTGGTTTGCACAAAACTGTAAGGAAGGCATTGAAAATTATCTTGCACAAGGTCATTCAAAGATTGTTAAACATGGACAAAAATTGGAATTGTAGAAGAATCACAAGTTTTGTTTCTTTTTTAACTTAGCTGGGCTATTCAAAGTAATCAAATCCATAATGAAAGGCAATGTTGGTTTCATCCAATCTTATTCATTAGTAAATTCTGAAACTGTTCCATGAGCACATGGAAAAGAGCTAAACACCAAGAGTCTAATACAACTATTGTAATTCTATTCCCTTCTGGTATGTGACCCCATTCTGGCCACTAGTATTAGAAGTCTTGAAAAAAGTTTTCACCAATCATAAAAAGAGGATCACTAGAGCAGTCTCCTTCATCATCTAGAAATTGTGTGTCTATACAAAATGCTTGAGTTGAAGCAGTCAGCCTTCTTGTACATAAGAGAAGAGAGGCATTAAAATCTAAGGTAGGGTAGCAAGTTTTTAATGCCAACACTCAAGATGTAGAGGCAAGCAGAGCTCCATGAGTTCAAAATCATTCTTGTCTACACAGAAAGTTCCAGACAAGATTTGACTACATACACACTCACTCCAAAAATGAATGAATGAAAATAAACAGTAAAACAAGTTAGTACACCTTGCTCATAACTTGCTTGGAAAGAACTTTGGTTCTGAATGTTATTTTCATATGCAATAATCATTCTGGAACAATCACATTCTTGTTAGATTTAGTATAATTTCAATCGTCCTAGCAGGAAAGTGAAATGCTCTTCTGGCTTCCTTGTTTCATCTTTATAGTATAGTTACTCTATATAGTATAAAAAGTCCTTTTTAAATTTAAACTTAATAGTTTCTTCCTGCCTCATGTATGGATATGTGGATCTGTGTATTTTTATGAGTTTATATAAATGTGTGTATATGAATGTACACACTTCTACATGTAAATATGAGCGTCAGAGGTCAATGTTGACCTTTCTTAGTTGTGTTCCACTTTATTTTCTCAGATTATTTTTGAGACAGGGTCTCTCACTGAACCTGGAGCTCATTGGTTGAGTGGACAGGCTGGCCAGTAAGCTTCTGGGATCCTTGAGTATCTGTCTCCTAGTGCTGCCAATACTCAGATTTTTACATGGGTGCTGGGGATCATAACTCAGGAACCCATAGTTGTACAGTAAGGAATTTGACATGAGCCATCATGTCATATCCATCTTACTTTTTAGACGTCTACCCTTGTCTCCCTGCATAAAACATTATCTCCTGGCCAAGGACTATAAAAGTTACACAGGAATCAACCTCCATTACTCCACTTTCTCCTTTCTACTTCTCATCAGCACTTAATGTTACAGTCTGGGAATCTTGATCTGATTAATTTTCTCTACCAGTTAAATGATTAAAAGTCTAGAAAAAATCTTGAGCATAACAGTTGCAGGGAAATCTTGAACACTACAAACAGCAGTTGACAGAATTAGCAATTGAAGAAAGGTGCTTATTGGGAGTGAGGGGACACACACATGCAACAGGAACACAGAGAAAAAACCTCCTCAAAGAAAGGGAGTTGGGAAACCAAAACTCCAGTCTCCCCTCCAGGCGTAGGGTTCTAAAGTCTTTGACGAGTCTTCCTCTTTTAATTTAGGGTTGGTCAGTTTGATGCAGAAATGGTCAGCTGACTGACCCCCAAGCTGCTGTGTAAAAATGCCCTACTCCGCCCTTGAACCAGTCCACCAAAAGGGGCCCACTGGCAGGAGAAAAAGCCTACAAGTTCTTTGTTTTAAGTTGCCAGGTTTTGCCTCAGGTCAGGAGAGTAAAGAAGGCAATCCTCTCCAAAGCTTACCACCTTTATTACCCAGCCATGGCCCCTCTCTCTGATTGCCTACCGGGGAGTCTATCTAAGTCCTAGCTTCTCACTTAAATTTTCTGCTATCAGTGCTTCTCTTTATGAGGAGTTTTACTCCACTTGTTCCTTCTTTGGACGTCTTGCCCTCAGGATCTACACA
The DNA here is from genome assembly GCA_902168325.1 of Peromyscus nudipes. Lineage (NCBI taxonomy): Eukaryota > Metazoa > Chordata > Mammalia > Rodentia > Cricetidae > Peromyscus > Peromyscus nudipes. The sequence continues at coordinate 13,016 of CABHPH010160841.1, forward strand.
TGGTTAGTCTGGCTTTGGGATCCTCTCAGTTGTTACTTCCTCAAAGAATTGTTTCCTGATCATTCCAGTGAGTTAGTTATCCTCCTGACCCTGAGTTGGGTTTTATCATATCACCTTCTGTTGTCTCCATATTATTTACAGCTATTGTGGTTATTTATTTGCTTACTAATTTACTCTCATTTTTCTCCCTAATATGTAAATGCCAAGAGAAGAATTCCTCATACCTTAGAAAAGTATCTCAAAGACCATAAATCCTCAATAAAGATTGTAGGAATGAGTACAAAAGTGAAGAATGAAAGAAAGGAAAACCACAGCCTCAAAAATTGAAATCAAGGGTTCAATTACTATCTTACTCTTCTTAGCTTAGCATCCCCGAGGTTTGAGAAAACAATGATCGCAGCAGCCCTGGACTCACTTCCTCTTAGCTTTTTTTTTTGTAGCAGAAAGTTACCC
>CABHPH010160841.1:16917-31979 GCA_902168325.1 Peromyscus nudipes
TCTCACTAGATGCAGAAAAGGCATTTGACAAAATCCAACACCCCTTCATGATAAAGGTCTTGGGGCGATCAGGAATACAGGGAATATACCTAAACATAATAAAGGCAATTTACAGCAAGCCAACAGCCAACATCAAATTAAATGGAGAGAAACTCAAAGCAATTCCACTAAAATCAGGAACGAAGCAAGGCTGTCCGCTCTCCACATACTTATTCAATATAGTACTTGAAGTTCTAGCCAGAACAATAAGACAACATAAGGAGATTAAGGGGATACAAATTGGAAAGGAGGAAGTCAAGCTTTCCCTATTTGCAGATGACATGATAGTATACTTGAGTGACCCCAAAGATTCAACCAAGGAACTGATACAGCTTATAAATACCTTCAGCAACATAGCAGGATACAAGATCAACTCAAAAAAATCAGTAGCCCTCCTATATACAACTGACAAACAGGCTGAGAAGGAAATCAGAGATACATCACCCTTTACAATAGCCACAAATGACATAAAATACCTTGGGGTAACACTAACCAGGCAAGTGAAGGACCTATATGACAAGAACTTTAAATCCCTGAAAAAAGAAATTGAAGAAGATGTCAGAAAATGGAAAGATCTCCCATGCTCATGGATAGGCAGGACTAACATAGTAAAAATGGCAATTTTACCAAAAGCAATCTACAGATTCAATGCAATCCCCATCAAAATACCAACACAATTCTTCACAGACCTGGAAACAATAATACTCAACTTCATATGGAAAAACAAAAAACCCAAGATAGCCAAAAGAATCCTGTACAATAAAACAACCTCTGGAGGCATCACGATCCCTGACTTCAAGCTCTACTATAGAGCTACAGTAATAAAAACAGCTTGGTACTGGCATAAAAACCGACATGTGGACCAATGGAATCAAATTGAAGAGCCTGACATTGATCCGCACACCTATGAACATATAATTTTTGACAAAGAAGCCAAAACTGTACAATGGAAAAAAGAAAGCATCTTCAACAAATGGTGCTGGCATAACTGGATATCAACATGTAGAAGGCTGCAAATAGATCCACATCTATCACCATGCACAAAACTTAAGTCCAAGTGGATCAAGGACCTCAACATAAATCCAGCTACTCTGAACCTGCTAGAAAAGAAAGTAGGAAGTAGTCTTGAACTCATTGGCATACGTGATCACTTCCTAAATATAACACCAGTAGCACAGACACTGAGAGAAACAATCAATCAATGGGACCTCTTGAAACTGAGAAGCTTTTGTAGAGCAAAGGATACGGTCAACAAGGCAAAGCGACAACCTACAGAATGGGAAAAGGTCTTCACCAACACCACATCTGACAGAGGACTGATATCCAGAATATATAAAGAACTCAAGAAATTAGACATCAAAATGCCCAACGGTCCAATTAAGAAATGGGCTATAGAACTAAACAGAGAATTCTCAACAGAGGAAACTCAAATGACTGAAAGACATTTAAGGAATTGCTCAACATCCCTAATTATCAGTGAAATGCAAAACAAAACAACTCTGAGATACCACCTTACACCAGTCAGAATGGCTAAGATCAAAAACACTGAAGACACCTTGTGCTGGAGAGGATGTGGAGCTAGGGGAACTCTCCTCCACTGCTGGTGGGAATGCAAGCTTGTACAGCCACTTTGGAAATCAATATGGTGCTTTCTTAGAAAATTGGGAATCAATCTCCCCCAAGATCCAGCTATACCACTCTTGGGCATATACCCAAGGAATGCTCAATCATACCACAAGGTCACTTGCTCAGCTATGTTCATATCAGCATTGTTTGTAATAGCCAGAATCTGTAAACAACCTAGATGCCCTTCAACTGAAGAATGGATAAATAAACTGTGGTACATATACACAATGGAATACTACTCAGCAGAGAAAAACAATGACATCATGAGGTTTGCAGGCAAATGGATGGATCTAGAAAAAATCATCCTGAGTGAGGTAACCCAGACTCAGAAAGACAAACATGGTTATGTACTCACTCATAGGAGAATACTAGATGTGGAGCAAGGATGACTGGACTGCTACTCACATCACCAGGGAGGCTACCTGGAAAACAGGACCCCAAGAAAGACACAGGGATCACCCAATGATGGAGAAATGGATGAGATCTTCATGAACAGCCTGGTAATAAGTGGGGGAAATGAAGGGCGAGGGTCGAGGGAAAGACAGCTTGGGGGAGCGGGAGACCCCAGATGGATCAAGAACAGAGAGGGAGAACAAGGAATAGGAGACCCTGATGAATGAGGACCACATGAGAATAGGAAGAGGCAAGGTGCTAGAGAGGCCCACAGAAATCCACAAGGATACTCCCACAGTGGACTGCAGGCAATGGTCAAGAGACAGCCCGAACTGACCCACTCTGGTGATGGGATGGCCAAACACCCTAATTGTCGTGTTAGAAACCCCATCCAATGACTGAGGGATCTGGAAGCAGAGATCCACGGCTAGGCCCTGGGCGAAAATCCGGGAGTCCAATTGGCGAGAAAGAGGAGGGTCTATATGAGCAAGAATTGTTGAGACCAGGGTTGGATAAAGCACAGGGACAAATAGCCAAATGAATGGAAACACATGAACTATGAACCAATGGCTGAGGGGCCCCCAACTGGATCAGGCCCTCTGAATGGGTGAGACAGTTGATTGGCTTGAACTGTTTGGGAGGCATCCAGGCAGTGGGACTGGGTCCTGTGCTCATTGAATGAGTTGGCTGTATGAAACCTGGGGCTTATGCAGGGTCGCTTGGCTCGGGCTGGGAGGAGGGGACTGGCCCTGCCTGGACTGAATCTACCAGGTTGATCTCAGTCCTCGGGGGAGTCTTTGCCCTGGAGGGGGTGGGAATGGGAGGTGGGCTGGGAGGAAGGGGAGGGGGGCGGGAGAGGGGAGAACAAGGGAATCCATGGATATGTGGAACTGAATGGTATTGTAAAATAAAATAAAATAAATAAATAAATAAATAAATAAATAAATAAATAATAAATTATAAAAAAAAAACCTAAGAGTAGTAAATGGTACCATTCTCATTTCTTCCCCTTGATTCCAGTATATATGGATGTAGATGTAACCATCTTGTTAAATAAGAAACACAGAGCCAATGCAGAGATGAAAGCCCAAGAGGTCAGAGCAATAGCTAAGAACTAAAAACCTTATCCTTCACTGCCGCTGCTGACCTCCTCAGCCAGAGACCTACATCCTGTGTGTTTGTCCTTTTTATTGACTTTCTATTCTGCCTTCTCATTGGTTGTAAACCCAACCACATGACCTCCTTGTCACTGCCCATCTATACAGACCTCCAGGTCTTCTATGGTTGGTATTGAGATTAAAGGCGTGTGTCTCCATGCTGGCTGTATCCTTGAACACACAGAGATCTGCCTAGCTCTGCCTCCCAAGTGCTGGGATTAAAGGCATGCACCACCACCACCCAGCTTCTGCTATGGCTTGCTATTAGCTCTGACCCCCCAGGCAGCTTTATTTATTAACATACAAATAAAATCATTTCAGTACAAATAAAATATCACCATATATGGATTCTAGCAATGGGAGAAATAACACCAAATATGCACTATTCACAGTATATACAGCCCTTTTAAGAACTCTCTGTTGGAGATAGCCTCACCCCTCACCACAGGTGAGGGAGAGCTGTCTGGACGGCATGGGTTTAGAAAAGCTGGCTCCTCCCCTCCCTTGAGAGGGGTGGCCCCAGTGGCCTAGTATTGTGGAATATTAGTTAAAGATGTGTTACATTCTTTTATGCTGTGGAATATTTGTTTAGTGATGCAGAGATGTGTTGCATTCTTTTATGTTGCATTTGTTTAACTCTGTAAAACTGTGTTGCTTTGCCTGCCTAAAACACCTGATTGGTCTAATAAAGAGCTGAATGGCCAACAGCTGGGCAGGAGAGATAACTAGGCAGGGCTGCTGGGAAGAGAGAATAAATAGAAGAATGAGAAGAGGGAGGGGCAAGAAAAGGAGAAGGAGAGGAGGATGACAGGGGCCAGCCACACAGCCAGCCATGGAGTAAAAAGGAAAGAGAGATATATAGAATAGAGAAAGGTAAAAGCCCAGAAACAAAAGGTAGATGGAATAATTTAAGTTAAGAAAAGCTGGCTAGAAACAAGCCAAGCTAAGGCCAGGCATTCATAAATAAGAATAAGGCTTCGTGTATTTATTTGGGATATGAGTGGTGGACCCCTAAAGAGCAAAGAGAAAAAAAAAACTACAGCTCAAACTAACCAAATCAGCTACCATCTAGACCCATATCCAGGGCTTTGAGTTGGCCCAAACCAGCATCTACCCTTTCCATGACCTGCCAGAGTGAGTGAAGGGACTGGTTCTGCAGAATGATGGCTGCAGGATCTCCATGACAATGGTATGATATCCTGGAGGAGTTTCAGTGAGGGTCCAGTGTTGATGGTGTACCAGAACCCAGAGGCCTTGAACCAGACCAACAACTCATTACAATGAACATTTGCAAGTAAAGTGAAGAGGACAAAAGGGTATACTGAGTGACAAACTACAGCTCCCAATGCCACTAAGACAAATAAAGAGGTGGTGGAGAGGGGAAAGATGGAGGAGCAAAAAAGATGTTTTGTTTTGTTTCTAATTAATATTTTCTTAATTTTCTTTGGGGGGACACTACAGGAGTGAGGGCTGGATATGGAAGGACTAGGAAAAGGACAGGACTGGGGTGCAGAATGTGAAATTCCCAAAGAATCAATTAAAGAAGTATGTTGCATGAGTAACCTGGGCATGAGGGGTGAGCAATGGAGGGTAGGATATTGGGGATGAGAACATAAGGGAATACAATGGTTGAACTGGAACAGAGATGGAGTGGGAGAGCAAGGAAAGAGATAACATGATAGAGAGAGACATCATGGGGATAGGGGAGAAACCAGGTGCTAGGGAAGTTCCCAGGAATGCACAAGGATGACCCCAGCTTAGACTACTAGCAATAGTGGAGAGGATGCCTGAACTGGCTTGCCCCAGTAATCTAGATAAAGTCCAGTCAAAGAGAGAGAAGAGGGATTCTATGAACAAGTACATCAGGATCATGATGGAGAAACCTGCAGAGATGTACAAACCACACTATTGGGAAATCATTAAAGTTGGGTAAGTAGCTGTGGAGCCTGCATGGGACTGGACTAGGCCCTCTGCATGGTGAGACAGTTGTGTAGCATGATCTGCTTAAGAGGCCCCAAGGCAGTAAAATCAGAATCCATCCCTGGTTCATGAGCAGGTCTTTTGGAGTCCACTTCTATGATGGGATGCCTCACACAGCATTGAGGCAGGGCGAGGGGCTTGGACTTGCCTCTGCTAAATGTACCTCCCCATGGGAGACCTTACCTTCTTGTAGGAGGGAATGGGGGACAGTTTGGGAGGGGGAGGCTGGAGGGGTAGGAGGAAGGAACAGAGGGATCTTTGGTATATAAAATGAATAAAAAAATGTCTTAATAAAAAATAAAGAAAAATAACCCTCTCCAGATCCCCCAGGATATTGCTGCCTAGTTGGCAATGTAATTACATCTTTAAAATACTTTAAAGTTCTGTCAAGCCAACTGCTTCATGGTAGTGAAAAACATGGTAAGACTAGTGAGTTCCATGAACATGAACCCTTTGCCACAATTCTTTGGCTGTGAAATGATCCTTGTTCAGAAGCAATCTTGTGTGGAATACCATGATGATAAATAAGGCTTCTGTAAATCCACAGATGGTAGTTTGGGCAGAAGCACTATATTCAGGAAAGGCAAATCCATCACTATAAATCTATTTCAATAAAGAATGAACTCCAAGTAGAAGTTGTTTGATCTAATAAACCACCCACAGGGTCTGTGGCTGGTCATCCAGATTAATGTTCCCATATTGAAGGCTCAGTGATGGTCCCTGTTGCTGGCAGATTTGGCACTCAAAAATAGCTATAGCCAGTTCAGCCTTAGTGAGTGGAAGTCCATGTTGTTGAGCACATGTACAATCTCCATTACACATACCACAGCCAATTTGTTGATAAGCCAATTGAGAAATTACGTCGATGGCCCAGGAAACAGGTTGACTATCCACAAAATGAGTCATCTTACCTACTTATTAAATTTTCCCTTTCTGAAGCTACATTTTGACTAGAATTTGCACATGATATGGTGATATTTTATTTGTGCTGAAATGTGATTTTATTTGTATGTTAATAAATAAAGCTGCCTGGAGATCAGAGCTAAAAGCAAGCCATTTAGCAGGAGTCCAGCGGTGGTGGCACATGCCCTTAATCCGAACACATGACAGGCAGAGTCTCTATATGGTCAAGGACACAGCCAAGCAGTGACCCAAACCTTTAATCCCCGTACCAACCATAGAGACCTGGAGGTCTGTATAGACAGGCAGTGACAAGGAAGTCATGTAGTTGGGTTTAGAGCCAGTGAGAAGGCAAAATAGAAAGGCAATAAAAAGACAGATCACACAGGAGAAGGTCTCTCTCTCAGGAGAAGCAATGGCGGCGAGTGGTAAGCTAAAGTGAGTCGTGGCTCTTGCTCTGATCTCTTAGGCTTTAACTCTGTATTTGGCTTTGTGTTTCTTATTTACTGAGACTGTTTAGAATTTCATCTACAACGTGACACATGTATATTCATGTCTTTTACCTATTTGGTTAGTTCTACACATATTCCTCCTCCCCCTAGAGTCTTTCTCTACTATTTTCTAATCATGATCTGTAAACAGAGGCTTTTCTGTCCTGATCGGTCATGCGGCCTACTGCTCAGGCTTATTACTAACTAGCACTTACAATTTAAATTAACCCATTTCTATTCATGTATATTTTGCCACATGGTTTTGTGGTGTTACCTGTTCTCTAGTACATCCTATTGCTCCAGCAGCTCACTGGCATCTGCTCCCAACTCCATCCTTCTCCCTGTGTCTCTTCTTGGATTACCTGCCTGGCTCTGTCCTGCCTTGCCATAGGCCAAAGCAGCTTCTTTATTAAACAATGGTAATAAAATATATTCACAACAGGTGGTGGTGGCTCATGCCTTTAATCCCAGCACTTGGGAGGCAGAGGCAGGTGGATCTCTGTGAATTCAAGACCAGCCTGGTCTACAAATCAAATTCTAGGACAGCTAGGACTGTTACACAGAGAAACTCTGTCTCAAAAAAATCAAAACAAAACAAAACAACAAAAAAAATATTCACAACATACAGAGAGGGGTTATCTCTCAGCATTTCTCCCTTTCTGTCTAATCAAAAAGGATGGTTTTAACTTTAACACAATAAAATTACATATAACAAAAACAGTTATCAAATAAGAATATCTAGTCTATTTGTATTTGAGAAAATATTTAATTATTTATCCTACCTTGGTGAGTTTAAAGTTTTATATCTTTACCTTTTTATCATAACTAAGAAAAACTATAATTATAACTATCAAGTCTTCAACTCCATCAAAGACCTAAGAAGGAAATAATAATACCTAAGTAAGAAGGAAGTGCAAGCAAGCGACTTCCAAAAAATATAAGAAATGACAGAAAAAGCTGGTTGTCTGGACAGTCACTCAAGGTTTCTCTGTGAAGTTGGCACATCCAACTTTGGCTTATAGGCCTAGAATATCTGACAGACCATTTTTAGAAGCAGAAAAATTTGAAGGACTATCCTACCCTATCTTGGCAAAGTTTGGCAGTCATTTTTCCTTGTGTCCTGCTTGTTTAGATTGGACAGTGTACTTAATGTCAGCAATTGAGGTAAGGGCAATTTTTGTCCAATAGACCATATTTACCATTAAGAAAACAAGCTCCATATAGAGAATCTTTGGTGCTCATCATGCTCTTGGGAATAGATAGGTGTTGCCAGGAGCAGATATGTCTCACATCAAAAGAGAATTCTAAGTTATTAAAACATTTTAAGTGCCATATTCTGTAGATCTTTGAAGTGTGTAAAAATTAGCTATTTGGAATAAATCTTTATATATATGGAAAACCTAACTATCATGACTTTAAGTTTGACTATTATAGATGACTAACTGTATTTTTGTAAATCTATATTTTTTAATTATATATTACATTTTTAATTGAGCCATATAAAGACATATAAAGACTCTTGTATCACCAATACAAGAGTAAAAATATACATACAGTATAACAAAATTAACCTTAAATTTATATAAATAAACTAAAATCCATACCAATGTAAAATATTTTAAGATTCACAGTTGTTTTTTAGATAAAAGTAGGTTCAATAGTCTACCCTTTTCTCCCAAATTTTCTATATAATATCCCCCTTTCATCTTTTAGAAAGAGATTTGACTGTGACCAATAACAATTTGTAATCAAACCCTCTAAATGAAAACAAACATTTATAAACAATATTTTGGGGATTTTGGGCATAGTTCTCTAGATTATTTCCTGTTGATTGCTGGGTACAGATGATCTTGAGGGACCCTAAAAAAGTTCAGAATTATGGTTAAATCTTACTGTAGTAGTCTGTGAGGCTGCATCATCTCAACCAGTTGCCTTGAAGCTGTTCTGGATGTTGGATCATCTGGGCCATCACTCCCATTGGAGATCTCTCAGGGAGTCTTTCTTGATCAAACCATATTAGCCTGGAAGGAATCATCTTCTGTGGAAACAAAAGCAGAACCTCTTTTCCAAAGCAACATATCCTTAGAGCCAAATTTTGAAGTCAAGATACGCTTAAGATATATATGTTGGTTTAACTTAGCAGCCCCCATAATTAAATGTCTCTCTGTAGTTAGCTCATTAGTAGTCAAAAAATTCAAGGAAAACACAATAATATACATAATCCAAACTCTATATATATTTTCCATCTCTACATAGCTTATTATAATTTTTATTACTCTATTCCTTTTTTAAGGCTCTCATTTTATTATCTTTAAATTATTCTTTTAATCTATGATTGTGTCTAACCTTTATCCTCTCTCTCCCAAGCCTATGTACATTTATCAAATACACTATGACTCGTTTAGAGGCCTTTTTGTCTAAATTTGTCCTTACTGTGCATCTGTATTCCTTTTCTGACCATTGCTTTAAACTGTTAAGCAGGTGTGACTAGGACCAAAGTGGTGGCTTTGACTGCTGGTTCTGCCCCCGCTCAGTTTTCCAACATGGTAGAGGTACCAATGAGAGTCAGGCTCATCCTCCTAACTCTGGGAAGCAGTACTGAGTAGCTCTCAAGCCCACAGGCACCAGCTGAGAGAAGCCTCTTTGTACCACAGCCCATGAGAGACCAAGGGAGTCTGTTATGTTGCAGCTGAAGCCCATCACATTGGGGACGCAGTTCTGTACCACAGCCCACAATGAGAAACATGGACTCTGAAGCTGCTCTTGGCTCTGTTTTTGTGTGTCTAGAACCCTTTTTAAGTTTTGTTAGGTTTTGTTAGGTTTTATGTGGAAATTCTGGTGCTATGTCGAAGCATCACATGTAAATTGAGGCTTTTCTGTCTGCCAGATCCCACAGCTGCTTTTAAGATAATCACTCAGAGGCTTAATATTAATTTTAAACCATGTGGCCTATTGCTCAGGCTTATTACTATCACTTATAATTTAAATTAACCCATTTCTATTCATCTATATTTTGCCACATGGCTTCATGGTACTACCTGTATTCTAGTACAGCTTTTTACTCAGACAGCTGGCTGGCATCTGCTCCTGACTCTACCCTTCTTCTCCCTGTATCTCTGCTTGAATTTCCTGCCTGGTTCTGCCCTGCCTTGCTATAGGCCAAAGCAGCTTCTTTATTAACCAATGGTAATAAAACACATTCACAGGATACAGAGGGGTTATCTCACAGCAATGATTCTTCTATGACTCTGTCCATCCAAAAGAAAAAAAAACTTTGGCTACAGTCATTAATAAGAAAATTTGGTCATTTTTCTTAAAGCAAAATCTATAATGATGTGTACTGAACAAAGTTCTGCTCACTGTGAATATTTCTCATCACCTCTGTCCCTTCAAGTTGTCCTAAAATGGCGAAGTAATGCTTCAGATATCGAAGAATTATCTGTAGACAAGGCCATAATCAATCACAGGGTACAAGCCATTAGGCCATACAAGCATGCTTAGAGACAAAAGGCATTATAACAAGAATAGAAACTGTAAGTAAGCATTTGGGCAATTTCTTCCTATAACTTGTTTTGGCCTTCAGACCCAATTGCATATATCCCTCTTTCATTTGATGATAGATTGCTTCTGTGAACATCCAACTTTGTTGCTTGATAGGTAACACCCAGCTCATGATGTCAGGTCAAATGACATGCTGGGGACCCTTTGTCAAGCATTAACTCTTTCCTAATGCCAAAAGTTATGACTCAAAGGAGCATTTTTGTTTGTTTGTTTGTAGGTGATGGCAGAACCTTGCTCAATAACCCAAAGGATCTTGTCTATGATCATATATCAGGGTCTGTCAAAGTCTCCACCCAGCATCCTCATATTCCAGTTATGCCTAAAGTATTACTGGGTCTGCGGCAACCATATAGTCCACATTGAAGAACAGCCAAGAAAGCTGCAAAACATACATACAATCAAACAAACACAAGTTTAGATCAATCATGATTCAATGCCAGTGGGCCAGAAATTTGTATCAAAAATATTCAACCAATGAACTAACTTAAAAAACACAAGTTTGATCAACTATATAACTAATATGATAAAACAAAGCAATATGTCTCCTCCAAAAATCATCAATCTGAGCTGGACATGGTGGCCCATGCCCTTAATCCCAGCACTTGGAAGGCAGAGGCAGGTAGATCTCTGTAAGTTCAAGGCTAGCCTGGTATATGTAGAGAGTTCTAGGACAGCCAGTAATAAACAATGACACTTTGTTCCAAAAAAGAAATTAGTCCCATAGTAATGGCCTCAAATCAGAGCAATGTATACAAAAAAAATCCACAAAATAAAATTAAGGGGCTGAAGGGATGAAGTGACTCACATCATCTACAATTCCAGTTTCAGAGGACCTGAAGCCCCTTCAGCCTCCACAGATACCAGGCATGCCTGAGGTGATGGAAATATGTATGAAAAATTCCCATACACACAGATTTTTTAAATATTCTCTTTTAAAATGTTGAAATAATTGAGCAATTGAATGAGGATTCAAGCCCTTGGAATGAAGATTCCAAGAGGAAAAAAAAAACAACCAAATGAAATAAGGCAGTTGATTTGGGATCTGAAAATAGAATGCAGTAAGGAAGTAGAAATGCTGAGAAGAAAAAGTAAATGTAAGTGAAGCTGGAAAGAAAATTTCAATAACTCAAATAAAAAAATCTCAGTAGAGCCAGGTGGTGGTGGTGCACGCCTTTAATTGTAGCACTCGGGAGGTAGAAGCAGACGGATCTCTGTGAGTTCAAGGCCAGCCTGGTCTACAGATAGAGTTCTAGGACAGGCTCCAAAGCTATACAAAGAAATCATATCTCAAAAAAGCAAAAACAAAAAATCTCAGTAAAAAGTGTCATCAATAAAATAAAGATTGTAGGGGACAGAATATGGGTGCTTGAAGAAAATATAGAGGAATTGGATTATTGACTCAAAGAAAATGATAAATTTAGAGAGTATATATAGAAGGAGAAAACTGGGAGGAGAGATCAAGGAGACAAAGAAGAAGGAGGAGGACTCCAGAAGCCAGCCACCCAGCTACACAGCAAGCAACAGAGTAAGAGTAAGATTTACAGAAATAAGAGAACAGGAAAAGCCCAGAAGCAAGAGGTGATGGGGTAAGTTAAGGAAGCTGGCTAGAAACTGAACCAAGCTAAGGCCAGGCATTCATAATTAAGAATAAGCCTCTGAGTGTGATTTATTTGGGAGCTGCATGGCGGGCCCCCCCAAAAAAGAGTTAAAACATTAACAACATCTATATATTATGAGTATAGAAGAATTCATGTTAAAGACAGAAAATATTTTCAAGAAAACCAAAGAAGAAAACTTCCCAAATCTAGGAAAGAAACAATACAGAAAACCAAATAGATAGGACAATAAAGTCAAAACACTAAATATACAGAAAAAATCATGCATATGAAAAGCAACAAGAAAGAAAGTCCAAGTCACATACAGTGACAGTCCATTTCTAGTTCTAAAAGACAACAGCTGCCAACCTAGTCCAGAAAAACTATCAAAATTAAGAGGAATACAAAAGGGGGGAATCAAATTATCCCTATTTGAAGATGATAAGATTCTATCCAGAAGAGACTCCAAAGACTTCATCAGAAAATTCTTAGTAGCTGACTGTTGGAACATGGTCCATGAATGAAGCGGTGCAAGAAGATTTCTAAGACCACATGAGAAAACTCCAAATGAACAAGACAAGAGTCTTGTAATCTCTTTACCTTCATATCACAGAATTGCTCTTGGAATGAGTTTTCATGCTCCTCCCATGTGTAGCAGATAGGAGTGAGTTTACCTCAGCTGCTGTTATTCATATGTCTCTATGGAAAAACATGTTTTTGCCATGTGCAGCTTGTTCTTGTGATTGTACACTTTACTCACGTGGTTCTTCTTAACCCTCAGGGTATAAATTGTCTGACACTCTGAATAAAGCTGGCTATTGCATGAAACCTTAGTCCACATCATTTTTAGGCCCCACTCTCCCAGGTTCACGTTGCCAACTACAGCAGTAACTAGCTGACAACAATTTCAGCAAAGTGACAGAATAACAAATTAGCATACAAAACCCTGTGGCCTTCCTAGATACTACTGACAAATGAAAGAAGAAATCAAGGAAGCAATCTGAATAACAATGGCAATACATATTTATATACATTATATGTACATATATCTTGGTTAACTAAAGCAAGTGAAAGATTCATAAGTAAAACATCTAAACACTAAAAAAAAAGAAGCTTGAGTAAAACATTAGAACATGGAGAGACTCACCGTGCTCATAGATTAGAAGAATCAATCTTGTGAACATGGCCACCCACCAAAAGCAATCTATATATTGAGTGCAAGCTTAAGCAAAATTCCCATGTTATTCTTTACATAAATTATATATATATGTATATATATGTGTGTATATATGTATACATATATACTAAAATTTATATGGAACCACAAAAGACAGTAGACAAAGCAATCCAGCAAAAAGAATAATGCTTGAGGACCAACCTATGCCTTTATGGAAGAGAAGCAGGCAGATCTCTATGAGTTCAAGGCCAGTCTGTGTAGATGTAATTCTGAACTGTTTTATTAAATAAGAAACACAGAGCCAAATGCAGAGTTAAAAGCCCAAGAAGTCAGCACAGCAGCCAAAAGCTAAGACCAAGACCACCTTCTTACCCCTCAGTGTTGCTGCCATCCTTCCCCTCAGAAAGAGACCTACTTCCTGTGTGTCTGTCTTTTTATTGACTTTCTGTTCTGCCTTCTCATTGGTTGTAAACCCAAACATATGTCACTGCCTGTCTATACAGACCTCAGGTCTTTATGGTTGGTATTGAGAATAAAGGCATGTGTCTCCATGCTGGTGGTGTCCTTGAACACATAGAGATCTGCCTGTCATGTGATCAGGATTAAGGGCATGTGCTATCACTGCCAGACTTCTGCTAAATGGTTTGTTATTAGCTCTGACCCCCAGGCACTTTTATTTATTAACATACAAATAAAATCATATTTCAGCACAAATAAAATATACTACAAAGCAGCCAGGGCTATATGGTGAGGCTCTATCTCACAGGAGGAGAAGGAGGAGACTTGATACCTGATTTAAAGTTATAATACAAAGCCATAGTAATAGAAGCAGCATGGTGCTGGCAAAAATAAAATGTAAGCTTTTTACAAAAATACCAAAAATGTGCACAATGAAGAAAAATGGCCTTCTCAATAAATGGTGCCGGGAAAACTAGAACTTTATCTCTCATCCTGGACAAAAATCAACTCCAAGTAGAACAAAGAGTTCAAAAACCTGAAATTCTGAAACTGCTGAAGAACAAAGTAGAGAATATTACAAGATAGTGCTCTATAGGCAAGGACTTTCTAAAAAGGACTCCAGTCACCAGTGAAACAAGGCCAATGACTGACAAAGGGAATGTTTTTCAGTTAAAAGGCTTTTGAAAAACAAAGGGTAGTGAAAGGCAGCCTACAGAATGGGAGAAAAATATCTTCACCAGGTATGTACATCTGACAAAGGATTATTGTCTAGAGTATACAAAAAATGAAAAGATAAAAACATAAGCATAGAGAAATGAAACAACCCAATCAGAACAAAGTGTGGTGCACAGGCTACATGCTGGCAAAATGGTTCAGCAGGTAAAGGAGCTTGTCGCCAACCCTGTCAACCTGAGTTCAATCATCAGGACCCACATAGTAGGAAAGAGGCAACTCTCATAAGTCTTGCTCTAACCACACACATACCATAGTACTTGTGGACACACACACACATACATACACACCAAATAAACGAATATAACTTAAAACTTAGTGGGCTATGGAACTGAGCAGAAAGTTCTCAAAAAAACCTACAAATGACACAACACTATGAATTACAATAATGACTGTTCTGGGAAAATATGCCTATTGTACAATAGAGGCACAAACATCATGGAAGTAACCAACCACTGTCTGGTTGGATTTAAGACACCCCATAAGATGAAACCCATACCAGGAATGATTACTGGGCAAGGTTAGACAGATCATAGGCACTAGGAGAGAGTTAACTTCTATTATTCTGTTAAATGGACATGGTATTAAACTGACTCTTAATGATTTATCAGTATATCCATTTCTCAGCCCTCATCAGAGAAGTTTCTATTTTCAGAAGAAGGTGATCAACACAGAGACTCAGAACTGGCCAAGATACAAAGATCAGGAGACTTCATAATGCTCAGCCCTAAAAAAAAATTGTTTGGAGCTCCAGGAGTCCAATCAGTGAGAAAGAGGAGGGATTGTATGATTGAGAATTGTTGAGACCATGTTTGGAAAAAGCACAGGGACAAATAGCCAAACTAGTGGAAACACATGAACTATGAACCAATAGCTGAGGAGCCCCCATCTGGATCAGGCCCTCTGGATAAGTAAGACAGCTGATTAGTTTGGACTGTTTGGGAGGCACCCA
>CABHPH010160841.1:32379-61159 GCA_902168325.1 Peromyscus nudipes
AAGCCTAAAAGCTTAACCAGCCTCTAGTTCCTGGTTTTCACGCCTTATATACCTTTCTGCTTCCTGCCATCACTTCCTGGGATAAAAGGTGTGAGTCACCATGCCTGGCTGTTTCCAGTGTGGCTTTCAACTCACAGAGTTCCAGATGGATCTCTGCCTCCCAAGGGATAGGATTAAAGGCATGTGTGCCACCATTTTCTAGTCTCTATGTCTATCTAGTGGCTATTCTGTCCTCTGACCCCAGATAAATTTATTACGGTGTACAATATTTTGGGGAACACAATATCACCACATTTCCCCTTTTTTGTCTAAAATTAAAAAAGCTTATAACTAATACAAGAAAAACTATATCCAATAAGTATATACAATATATACAGTCAAGAATTACATTAACAATGTCTAGTCCATTATCATTAGAAAGATTCAGACAAAAAAATCTCCATTATATATATTAACAATGTCCAGTCCAGTAACATTTGATAAACTCAGACAAAAAATTTTCATTACTTATCCTATTTAAAACAAGTAGTTCCTTTTTAAAAGTAGATTCAATAATTGACCTTTTAATCTTATCATATCCATATTCTCTTTTTTCTTTTCATAGTATATTCAATAATCTACCTTTTGTCATTTTTATATCTTCCCCTTTTTCTTTTTAGAGAAGATACAATGATCTACCCTTTTATCCTATTATTTCTTTAGATGCTCAATTGTACTACAAGGACCCTTGCTCAACTGTATTCATAGCAGCATTATTCATTATAGCCAGAACCTGGAAGCAACCTAGATGCCCCGCAACCAAATAATGTATAAATAAAATGTGGTACATATGCACAATAGAGTACTACTCAGCTGTAAAAAACAATGACATCATGAAATTTGCAGGCAAATGGATGTAACTAGAAAAATATCATCCAGAGTAAGGTAATGCAGACTCAGAAAGACAAACATAGTATGTGCTCACTCATAAGTGGATGCTAGAGGTAAAGCAAAGGATAATCAGACTACAACCACAGCGCCAGAGAAGCTAAGAAACAAGGAGGACCCTAAGAGGGACATACAGATCATCTTGGGAAGGGGAAACAGAGGAAATCTCTATTAACAAACTGGGGATGAGGGGGGCAATAGAGGGGAGGGGATGGTGGATGAGAACATGAGGGAACAGGATGGTTGAGCTGGGGGAGGGATGGAGTGGGAGAGCAATGAAAGAGATATCTTGATAGAGGGAGATATTATGGGGTAAGGGAGAAACCTGCTCTAGGGAAAGTCCCAGGAATCCACAAGGATAACCCCAGATTAAACTACTAGCAATAGTGGTGAGGGTTCCTGAAGTGGCCTACCCTGGTAATCAGATTGGTGAATACTCTAACTGTTATCATAGAGCCTTTCTCTAGTAACTGATATAAGAAGATGCAGAGATTCACAACCAAGCACCAGGCCAAGCTCCAGGAGTCCAGTCAAAGAGAGGGAAGAGGGATTAGATGAGCAAGGGGGGGTCAAGATCCATGATGGGAAAATCTACAGAGACAACTGAACCAAGCTCATAGGAACTCATGAACTTTAGACTGACAGCTGTGGAACCTACACAGGACTGGACTAGACTCTCTGCATATGGAAGACAGTTGTATAGTTGGGCCCTGTCAGTGTGATCAGGATCTATCCCTGGTGCATAAGCTGGCTTTCTGTATCCCATTACCTATGGTTGGACACCTTGCTCACCTTTGAGGCAGGCGGGAGGGGCTTGGTCCTACCTCAACTCAGTGTATCAGGATTTGCTGTTCCTCCATGGGAGAACTTACTCTTTTGGAGGAGGGGAGGAGGGGTGGGATGGGATATAGTAAAACACTAGTGATATCAAAGTAGAGAGCCCATTTGGAGCAGAAAAGTTTAAATGGAGATATGACTTGGGGCATGGGAGACAGGTGGTGTTAGGAAGAGGGGCCATTTAAAACTTAGAAAACAAGAAAAAAGCATATAGGAACCTACTACTTTATAAGCTAATTTTTTTAAAAAAAAAAAACATACACGTAATTTTCCAAGTTCCAGGACATCTAGGACTGTTACACAAAGAAACCCTGTCTCAAAAAAAAATTTTTAAAAAAACCCATAATTTTCAAAAAAGCTTTAAGAGCAGTGACCCACATGGGTGGGCCCACATGTTTCAGGAGCCATATAATTTTAAATGAAAATCCAAGTGACAGGTATTGGAATAGCTCCTAAGGAGTTGTTGGTCAGGCAGTCCCCAGAGGCTCCCAAAATAATAGAGGCCATTAATCTTGGTTCTTGCCAGAACAAGATTGTAAGACCCTTTTTTTTTTTGAAGATACCACACACTTTGGACACAAGACATGTAGAAATCCATCTGGAACTGAGCTGGAAACTTCATTCCTGATAGCTAGTGTTTATCATGAAAGAAGTTTCCAATGCAAGTATAAATGGCACTAAAGGTCTTATTTAGCTGTAGGGTGCATGCTGTTACTATAGTAATCTGCCAGATAAGATGTGCCCACTAACACAATAGTGACATAACTATTTTGGGTGTAACCAACCACTCTCTGATTGCATCTGAGGCCTGCTCTATGGAAGGAGATACATGCTGAGTATTATAAATCTGACCAAAGCTTATGACTAGGGAGGCTACAGCCCTAGGGAGGAGGGTGGGATTTACTACTGCTCTTTCACTAAATTAAGTTATAACCAAACTGCCTTCTGAATGTGTGATTATACCCAAAGACTAGTGCTGCTCTGAGCCTGAGCAAGAGAAAGAGATGATTAACACAAACTCAGTTACTGATGAGCAGTTATCCCTAAGTGAAGCATCTATAACACCCCTATCCAAAGCCTAGGGAATATCGTAGAAGAGAGGGCAGAAAGGTCCTAGGAGATGAATGGTGGGAGAAAGTGCTGGGAAATGCATGGCTATTGCTATCATGAACACAGAACAGCTGTAGCTACCTGCCTAAAACCTGTAACGCAAAACAAAAGGTACAAAATGAGGAGTGAGTTGGCTGAGAGGGAAAAGAGGGTCAGTGAAGTGGGTGTGGGATGAGAGAAGGTAATCAGTGTAAATATGACCTCAATGTATTGTATATGTACATACATGAAACTGACACAAATCTTAAAAGGTTAAAGAACAGTGAGTATGTCTTATTTAGTGGGCCTTTCTTCAACCTTTGCTTTCTCCTAAACTGCTTGAAATCGTAACAGTCTCCATTGAAGCTCACCATTTTCTATGTCCCTACATTATCAAAAGAAACACTTTCAACACTCTTCCTGGAAATCTCCTTTAAAATTTCTACCTGGTCTTTAAATATGTTTCTATTTTTATATTAATTTAGACAACAATGGTTCCAAATGCCTCACCACTGTAGGGGTCCCTGCAAATGCTTTAGTTAGCAGGGCTGAGTCAAACTTCTAGAGCAATGGTTCTCAATCTGTATGTGGGTTGTGACCCTTTTGGGGTCACATATCAGATATCCTGCATATTAGATATTTACATTAGAATTCATAACAGTAGCAAAATTAGTTGTGGAGTAGCAACAAAATAATTTTATCATTAGAGGTCACCACAACATGAGGAACTGCATTAAAGAGTCATAGCGCTAAGAAGGTTGAGAATCAGTGTTCTAGAGTCTGACCCCAAGCAGTTTAATTTTGACATATTTAAGAACATTATGACTTTGGGAAAAGGTTTCCTTTAACAATTACCACAACAAGCTTGAGCCATGTCTAGATGAAAACTCCTTTGCAAAGTACATGTCTTTTGCAAAGTACCCAAGACCTTTTTCATAAGCATGGGTTCTTCTGACTGAGAAACAATGCTCAGGATAAGGGTCTGGGGCAGTGGTTCTCAACCTTCCTAGTGCTGAGACCCTTTAACACAGTCCTCACATTGTGGTGACCCACAACCACAAAATTATTTCAGTGCTACTTTGTAATACTAATTCTGCAACTGTTATGAATTGTAATGTAACTATCTTGGTATTCGGCACATCTGATATGTGAACGCCCCCAAAGGGGATCAGACTCAGAACCACTGGTATAGGGATGAAGGGTTTGTAATGAGCATGATAGTTAACTCTTTTGCAAAGTACATGGGACTTCTTTCATAAGAACGGTTGATTCAGGTGAGGCCTGGCTCTACTGATAGGAAAAGATCACTAGGCTTTTAAACAACATCCATACCCAGCCTTCCTTGTGGAAAAGAGGTGCAAAATCCCTTCCGCTGAAGACAAGAGCCTATGAATTCAACATTCCTTGTGCAGTCTGTGAACATGTGGACCTTGTGCCTTCTACATACCATCACACACCACAGGCTGCCTAATTGGTGGGAGCTTATACCTTATGGCAGCTCCTCCCTGTCTATAGGGGCTGTGCAGTTCTGGGGCCCTAGTCTAAGTTCCAGAGAAGATTTACTGCTGTTTCTGTTCTGCCTTGCTCATCCATCTAAAGTCAACCCAAACCCAGAACTACAACAAGAGGGAAACCTGGGAAACATGTTTTCAGTTCAGCTAACTCCACAAAGTAGAACCCATCACAGAGGCTCAAAGCTCACAATGTCAGGTATTTTTTTCTTAAGGCCTTTAAGATACATTAAATGTTTGTGTTATTACTAGTAAGTCAATGTTTAATGAATTACAATAGTACTTGTTCAACAGGATCTTGATTTTGTATACCAGATTGATTGTTATACCTTGCTCTTTAAAACAATTCTCGCTGGGCGGTGGTGGTGCACGCCTTTAATCCCAGCACTCGGGAGGCAGAGCCAGGTGGAGCTCTGTGAGTTCAAGGCCAGCCTGGGCTACAGAGTGAGTTCCAGGAAAGGCACAAAGCTACACTGAGAAACCCTGTCTCAAAAAAAAAAAAAAAATTCTCAAATGAGAGAGTATGTCTTTCTTTTCATAAAGAATCTCCTACACAGACCTAATAATTGATTAATTTTCCTCTCCCTGGGACCGTTTAGCTCTGAGAACTAAAAACCTTTAGATTCTACTTACCCAGAAAACAGCAGCATTGAAATCCAAAGGAACTCAGCAGTCAGAAAAAAGATAGGTTCTCACTGTCACCATTTTCCATGGAGACTGAGGGAGTACAGGGTCCATGCTTGAACACTTTCTCCTCATTAGCACTTCAGTCCCTGCACTCAGCTCCCCCATCCACCTGGTGACCTGAACTCAGCCAAGGGGGAACTGAATGACAAGGTGATAATGAAGCGAGAATGTCCTGTCCTGTTCTAAACCCAGCTAGGACAAAGCAGCAAGAGCACAGGATGGAGGCTGGGCGTGCAGGTTTTTAAATTATTCTTCATATGGCAAGCAGCATGATGAAAAATCATTAGCACAATGAAAGGGAAGAAGAGGCTTCAGCAGCAGTGGGCAGAGGTTTGCTGGATAACTCAGATCCTTCTTATAGTAGATATCTTATAAAAATCATAGCATTGTTTTCTGCTATTTAACAACACTGGCTGCACTGCTGTGTTGGAAGGGAAAATGAGAGGAATGGAGACAGGAGAAAAGTTGAAAGACACCTACTCATTCTCCAAGCCATAGAGAAGCATTAGCACCATGCTGTCTGTCTATTCAAGAGCTATCTCAAACCAATTTTTCATTTTTCACAAAGTTTACAACTACTCTTTTAACAAGAATGGTTCAACAGAATGTGCAGAATGCCTACATTGTACAAATGTTTTCTTGAGCACTAGACCCAGGCACAGAGACATTGCCCAACACTGCTTTTTCCAAGATGTCTATCCCTCCAAATGTAGGAGTCTGGTGGTAAACAGAGAATGGCTGGAAAGCAAATAATATCACTGCTTAAGCCCTGAGAAAGTCCTTTGGAATATCTCCCTTACATGTCTCAAACATAGGGTATTATATTTATGTAGCTCATTTTAAAATGTAATGCATAATTAAGAAATACAGGTTAGTTGTTTGTCATTTATAATGATCAAACTTGTAATCATATTAGTTTGTTTTCACGGTTAAACAGATTTATTTAGATAGATGATCTTCAAACACTTCAAAGACCTACAGAATATGACATTTAAGATGTTTTAATAATATAAGGTTTTTTTTTATGACAATGAGACATGTCTGCTCCTGACACTACCAATCTACTTCAGAAAAGATGATGGGCGTCAAAGAAACTCCATATGGAGTTTACTTTCTTTGTGGCAAAAGTTAGCCACTGGGCAAGAAACTGCCCCTTCCTCAACTGCTGACAGTATGCTGTCCAAATTGGACAACCAGGACACAAAAGAAAGCAACTGCTGAATTTTGCCAAGACAAGGCGGGACAGTCCTTCAAAATTTCTGCTTCAAAGAAAAGTGTCAGATATTCTAGGCCTGTAGGCCAAAGATGGATGCCCCCAACGTTACCAAGGAACCTTGGTTAATTGTCAAGGCAGCCAGCAGTTTCTGTCATTTCTGTTTTGGAACTGTTTGCTCTGCACTTCCTGTTTACTCAGGCAATATTTTATCCTTCTCAGGTCTTTGATGAGGTTGAAAACTAGATAGTTACAATTACAGTTCCTTAATCATGGTAGAAAGTAAACTAGGTATGACACTCTGGACTCTTCAGAAGCCAGCAGTAGGCTCTTAAGATTTGTATTCTTGTAACACTTCAGGAGGAGCTTCACCCACTGCAGAATCTACACATAAGCAGACATGTTAGGGATGCATAAACATGTCCCATAACCCACAGTCACCATTGCAGCTGACCATGGCTCCTGAATGTGGTATTTTTCCTTCAGCATTAAATGTTATATCTCTATGTCTGTTTGTTGTACTGCTTATGAGTTTCATATCACCTCTGTGGATCTGTGGATCCTTTTAACAGAGATACCCAAATCTTGAAGCTCTAGTGAAATTGCAAGACATTTCTAAAAGCTACTATTTTTTTTTCTATTTTGACAAAGAATATTCACTAATTAGTTACATATATTATTATTTACTTATTGGTTGTGCATTTACTCATTTATAAACTATTTTGACATCTATTACTTTTAAGAGTCAAAAGTGTCCATGGTTCAATATTCAGTGATGTGAGTGAAAAAGAATAGATTCTAAGACATGGCCCAGTCTTCAAGAAGTCCACATAATTAGGAGGTGTCTAAATGCACAGACATTCTTTGGTGAGGCATAAGAGAGTGGTGTGCTTGAGGACAGAAGGAAGGAAGGAAGGAAGGAAGGAAGGAAGGAAGGAAGGAAGGAAGGAAGGAAGGAAGGAAGGAAGGAGGAAGGGAGGAAGGAAGGAAGAAAGAAAGGTAGAAAAAAAGAAAATGGAAGGAGGAAATCATTGAAGATGTAAATTTCATAAAATTTTCAGGTGCTCAGAGCCATTTAACCAGGGTCAGAGATGTCAGAGTCAAGAAAAAAATTCATAGGTCAGTTCCTGGAGCACTGTTAGATTCAGCATCACAGCTCATATGATAGAAATAAAACCCTGAATCTGACCACACAATGTTACTGCTAGCTTTGCTGCTGCTGGACCAGACAGTTCAATCATTTGCTGCTGTTCCTGGTAGGCTGGTTAGTTTCATATCAACCTGACACAAACTAGAGTCATTGGTAAAGAAAGATGCACAACTGGGAAAATACACCTGTAAGATATGCCTGAAGGCAAGCACATTTTCTTGATTGATGATTGATGTGGGAGGGGCCAGCTCATTGTGGGTGGTGACACCATTGGGCCAGTGGTCCTGTGTGCTCTAAGGAAGTAGCCTGAGCAAGCCACTAAACAGCATCCCTTCATGGCCTTTGAGTAAGCCCCTGCCTTCAGGGTCCTGTCCTGCTTCTTCTCTGAGTTCCCTCAGTGATGAACTGTGATATGGATTTATATGCTGAAATAATTCATTTCCTCCCAAGGTGCTTTAGGTTATGGTGTTTTCTCACATTAATAGAAACTCTAAGATAAAAATCGGCACTAGATCAGAAGGTATTTCTGTGACAGGCCTGATCATGTGTTTGGGAGAAGGATTACAGTGACATTTGAACATTGAGCTGAAAAAAAGAAAACTGTTGAGTGCTCAGAGCTCAGTGGGATATTGTATGGGAGCTTGGAAGATAAGAATGTTGGGAGCAATTCAGACGATGGAGACCTGGCTTGTGAAGATTCAGAGGGAAGTAAAGACTCTATTGGGGCCATTTGTGTGATATTTTGAACTAAGAATCACTAAAGAGAAACTTTTACTTTGCTGGAAGGATTGATCCTGACCTAAGGCTGAATTGCTGGAAGAATTGATACTGACCTGAGGCTGAAAAATCAGCTTTAATTAAGAAGAAACCAGCATCATTGAGACCAAATCTTCTGGAAAATGTTTCCTCAAGGTTAGCACACAGAAGCTGTGTTCCAGAAGAGGCCAAGGCTGACCTTGAACTGGCAGCTGAACTTGACAATGTATACATTTCCCAGGTGATACTGGTTTTGAAGGCATGAAAAGGTCATTGACAGAAGTTGAGGTTTGGCACTATGTAGCTGGGCTGGAGTACCTAACAAAGGCCCAGGAAGACCATTTGTGAAGGTATAGCCTCAGTTACAGCAAAATCCTTAGGATTAAAAGGGTCATGGAGAGTTGAGGCTTAGACCATATGGCAGGGTCAGAGTGACTGAACAAAGCTCAGGAGAGGCTATTAGTCAAACTACAACCCAGTTGTCACTGGAGACCCCAGCATTTTGAAGATATCAGCATCACAACTACCAAGAACAACAGCATGTGTAGAGTTTAGCTGGCTTGAGTCTAGGAAACACACTGCCTGGGTGGTAGGAAGCCCTTTGGAGCTAAGTAGATCATTAGATCATGAGTCCTAGTAGTATGATACTGAGATTTATAGTGTTGGATTTTGATTTGACTATGACTATCCTTGATTATTCCCTCTTGGAATAAGAAAATGTGCCCAGGTAGTGGTGGCACATGTCTTGAATCTCAGCATTCAAGAGGCAGACTTAGATTGATCTCTGTGAGTTTGAGGCCAGCCTGGTCTACAGCACGAGCTCTAGGACAGCTGGGGATATACAGAGAAACCTTGTCTCCAAAAAGGAAGGAAGAAAGGAAGGAAGGAAGGAAGGAAGGAAGGAAGGAAGGAAGGAAGGAAGGAAGGGAGAGAGAGAAAGAGAGAGAGAGAAAGAGAGAGAGAGAGAGAAAGAAAGAAAGAAAGAAAGAAAGAAAGAAAGAAAGAAAGAAAGAAAGAAAGAAAGAAAGAAAGAAAGAAAGGTGGGAGAAAAAAAGAGAAAAGTTTTAACTCATTTTAACTCATTTTGATTTTACAGGAGCACAGTTAAAGAGACTGTAATTTTAAAGACTTGGAATTTTAAGGAGATTCTGGAGTTTTAGAGAGATTTGTTATTTCAAAGAGATTGAACTTTTAAGATGTTTGAATTTGTAAAGACTTCAGGGTTTTTAAAAGTTGAAATGTTTTATATGATGATATTAATATGAGATCTTGGGGATGATCAAAAAAGAAAGGTTATGGCTCAATGCTTGATATACTTGTGTGTCAAGTTGACAAGAAGTCAATTGTGCTGGTTAGTTTTACATCAACTTCGCACAAGCTAGAGTTGTCTAGAAAGAGGGACTCACAATTGAGAAAAAATTATAGAAGCCCTAAGACATGTTATCTAAAGATAACATGGTCCATTTCCCTGGCAAAAACTGGTTGATATGACTGATTTTAGCATCAAGAGTGGCTTGGAACTTGAGTTCAAATGTGCAAATTTTAAAGGAAAAAAATACCCAAAAGTAAAATGGGAATCCAAATGATGAAAAGTCCATGATTCTGAAAAATGCCTAATGTACAGCATAATTTGGAGATGTGATCACTTTGTTACATCATCAGAATGTTCCTGTTTAATGGGAAGTTAGAGAAATAGAAACTATTTGTATGAATTGTTTTTATTGCATTAGTAACTAATTGGATTCAATGCTGCCATTCATTCAGTAAAGTGTATATATATTGTCATTAACTTGATGAAAAACTATGTTCTGTGATAGTTCAGAAAACAAAGATGAGGCAGTACATAGGAGTGTGGCCAGGTAGAAGATAGGAGGCCAAAGCATAGTCATTGTGTAGAGTTTTCAAGAGAAAAAAAAAAGAGTTGCACAGTCAGGACAGTGGAAGCAATATTTGGAAGCAGTAGAGACGGTTTGATCTCCAGATGAAGATAGAGGCACTAAGCTAACAAGAAGACTCTTCTGGGAAATAACAAGGAAAACTGGACTGCAAGGGGTGTCTACTATTCAGATGAGATCAATAGACAAAAGTACACTGCAAAAAGCAAGATACAAGTGTCTCGAGCTGCAAAACATACACTCCAAAGTACTGCATTAGGCAACATTATTTTCCCATTTTCTGCCCTCTCTGGGGGACATTGTAGTCTCTCTCTCTCTTTGTTCTTTCCCTTACATGTCTGCCTCCCAGGATGTGTCTGCTTTCATATTTGCTGTTACAGAGCTAATTTAACCTTTCTGAATTTGACCTGAAGAAAAGAAAAATACTTTTTTAAACTATTGGATGTGCATCTCCCTAACTTTGACAACTGCTTTCCAAAAAGGATGATACTAACATAACACCTTGCAAAAGCTGTAACTTTGATAAAATAAAGAGTCAGCTGGGCAGTGGTGGTGCACACCTTTAATCCCAGCACTGAGGAGGCAAAGGCAGGCAGATCTCTGAGTTTGAAGCCAACCTGGTCTACAGAGTGAGTTCCAGGACAGCCAGAACTGTTACACAAAGAGAACTTGTCTTGAAAGAACAAACGAAAAAGAGTCACATATCAGATGCCAGTATTTCCAGAATATGCAAACATACACATACAATCTATTGTGAATAAATAACTCATAAAAAAATGAAGTTTCCGGAGTTATCCTCTTACCAGTTTCTCCAAGAAGTTACTTGAGGATGAGAAGAGATTCAAAATCTTCTCAGCACTTATAACATAATGTGAAGTGTGTTGTGATTCTTAGAGATTATGGGGATGATGTGGTCTTTATCTCATGATTGACATGAAATGTTGCCTTTTTTATTAGCTATGGAATACTGAAGTTAACTCTTCTCTCTTCATCTTCATATTTGTTTCTGTAAAAATGAGCATGAGATTTCACCTCAAGAAAGAAAAGTGTGCAATGTTCCTGGTGTACCTGCAAGCAAGAGTGACTATTGCCAGTACTACTATTACTATAGTTATATGATAATCATCACCTTCATTCCTGAGCCAAAGGATCTATTTAACTCAGAGCTGAAAACATAAAGACTCCCTTATGCCCATGCTGTGAGTTCATCTCTAATAGACAGGAGATCCATCGTCTTGTCATTTGGATAATAGAAGCATTCAGATGCTGTTGTGCATAATTATTAGCTTGCAAGTGGGCAGGTGACAGCTCACAGATGGGAAAGAGCAGGCTGTTTCTTAGAACACTGTGTGTAATGTGCCCCCCCCATCTCACACTTCTCATCCTCACTAGTCAGATACCCTCTCCTCACCCAAACATTTGCATCATTATAGGCAGTTTGAAAGAATGAATCTCCCTAGTCTTGATTGTGCAATGCCCCTACAGAAAGTAAAATTATATGTCTGGAAGTATTTTTGAAGATAATAAGTCAAAAAAAAAAAAACAAGATGGAGAACAATGTCCAGGAGACCTTATACAAATGATAGAACATCTTTTCTGTAAGGCAGACCATAATTAGCTCCAGCCATTGGTATGGTTGCAGAAACACTTCCAAGTATCTGAAGGTGATTTATGACTCATTAAAATATTAAAATGCACACCAAAAATGTGGAGATTCAAGGTGTTAATGAGACACATGATGCATGTAACAGATAAACCATACACAAGAAAGCCTGTTCTAGGCAAATGACCCAAAAATCCATGCTATATGAATAGCCCAAAATCCTGGTTATGTAACATAAAAGCCCCAACCCTTTACACAGTTAGAGCCATTGAGCTTCTAAAGTCTTCCCTTCTTTGTCCCACTTTCTTCCTTAGAGTACGTCTTTTCTTTTTTTCTATTAGGTTACCTTTGCTTTGACTACTAACCCTGTGCCTCTGTCCAATTCCTTATTCATGTATGCAAGAACCTAGAATCCCTCCAAGAGTGCCCATCAAACCACAGTATCTGCCAGTATGAGTAGAAGAAATTAAATTATAAGTTCTATTGATTTCAACAACAATGGCCTTTGGGAAAATCCACAGGACCCATAGAATTGTCAAAAAGACTTAAAATCTAACCACTTGACAACCACATTCTGCATGGATTGGCCCTGGAAACCTGACTGGAGCAACGAGGGAAGAAGAAAGGACAGACACACATACAGAAAAGCTGGGATCAAATGGGTCACGCTCCTCTGATGAAGTAGCACCCACTACAAAACAACCCAGAACTACATCAACTTATTATGTACAATGCAGAGAGGAAGAGTTAGCTAATATCAGAGAAGGGATTAGCTAGCCTGGGTAGGATTTCTGTAGGAGAGCAGTCTTTGGTTGCAGCCATCCTGCAACCTGAAGAGGAAGTTGCAGTTGCTAGTTTTTGTACTCACTGGTTAATCGTTGGTAAACACTGATACTTGGACCAGCAGGAGGTTTTATCATGCCTCTGAGCCTCACCTGAGGAAGACTATGCCAATTCCCATGGATCTGAGGCATTGTTCCTTGTCAATAATATACATTCACTCAAGGCCTCCCCAGCTCCCCACATTTGACATTAGATAATAGCTTTCCACCAACTCTGTCTCCAAAGGCTTTACCACTAGAAATCCATATAATTGAGTATCTACCTTCAAATCCATTTAAAATCTGTTTTCAGGTAGGGGAGCAAAGAAAAAAGTTGAGCTTGTTACTAATATAGAACTTAGGACCATGGTGGCCAATCCTTGGGGTTAGCCAGGGTTAGAGATTAAATTTCCCTAAACATGAGAATCAAGATGGCTGATAGTAGAAGGGATGAAAATCAGGAAAGAGCAGAAACCTTGCACATGCAAATTTTTAGATGTTTTCTCCAGCAGGAGATATCAGCAGAACACAGATTGTTAGCTTGGTTGAGGCACTGAGTGAACAGATATTGTCTACCAAAGAAAATGCTTTCCTAGAACCATCGTGGATATCCTAGATCAGCCTAATAAACTACAGGCTCTTGCACGTTCATAGTATCTTTAAAACTGGAACTTCCAAGTCCCATTTCAATTCAGATCATTCATTCTTATAACTTCTCTGAAAGATTCTTCCAAGTGATGGTGAAATTACTCCCTCCATATCACTAAAGAAGCCTTTTGAGCAGTGGAAGGCAGGAAGAGTGAGGCAGAGGCTATTTAATAGTCACTTAGCAGCCAAAAGGAGAGAAGGAACTACTTGGGGTCAGATGTTTCCAGGACACTTAATCTGAGGCTTAGAATTTATAGAAATTTCTGGATATCCACGTTGTTTGGGGGGCTTGTGCTTTTTCCTTGTTTATGCTGAAGAAGGTCCACAGATTTGGCAAGCCCTGAGAATTTTTTTTTTTTTTTGGTATTTTGTACTTCTTCTTGGAATAGAACCCTAGCTATTTTTTCTTGAAATATAACAGCCTCGGAGAGTTAGGCTATGATTCCATTAAACCAAGTTAGCAATCTCTCCAGTTTTCACAGCCTTCCTTGCAATGCTGGGTAAGCATGAGAGTCAGATGGAGACCATGAGATCAAGGGACATCTGCTGGTGATGAATGTACTTGCTTAGCTACAGTAGCACACTCACTATGTGTTTTATAGGACTGTCTTCCGAGCCAAACTACTTCCATCTTCAGGAGACCTGCTTCCATCTTGGAAGTTTGCCACCTTTATTACCTAGCCATGGCCCCTTTCCCTATCTGTCTACCTTCTAGGGAAGCTGTCTAACTCCTAGTCTTCCAGGAAGAGGGATAGACATTGTTTACATCTCCTCCTGGGAAAGAATTTTAGCAACACATGGATAGTATGTCAAGTGCCTAATAAAATAATCATTTCTTTTGCCATTACATTATAATTATGATCCATTTGGTAGAGAAACCATTACACTATCATTTGAGAGTGTAAACTAATTAAGTCTTTTAATTCTAATGACAGAGCAAGTCTAGATGCACAATTTCCATAGGAAAGAAAGAAAGATAGACTTCTTCCATCCTTGAGTATGTGGTCTTTATAGGTTCCAACCAATCACCCCAATAACAAATGGGTTCCTCCCTCATATGAAAATTAATTGGTATAGCAGGAATGTGAAGAACAATACTGCACTGGACAATGCTAATGTCTTGAGATTAAATATATGCAAATGGTGACTATTATTGACCTGATAACAATTTTTCAGTAATCACTTAAAAGGGCATAAATTTCGTATGTGTTTCATTTGAGCCAATGAAATATTCAAACTCACGTTGTATCACTTAGATAGTGGTTAAGACTTGCTGGCTGGAACAGTAATAATGGGCTTATATCATTTGAGCATGGACTTTTAGAACTGCAGTTATTTCTTTTTTTTTTTTTTTTTTTTACACAATGCTGTTTTGAGCGTGCAACAGTTCAGAGAGTCCTCAGAAAATGAAGTATGCCACCTTCCCATCTACTCTCAGGTCCAGAATAAAGTTACAGCTCATGAAGGCAGAAGCCATTTCTAAGTTGTCAAAAATGTGCATTAAGAGCAGCAAAAAAAAAAAAAAAAAGATTGGAAACAAAACCAGCAGGCTAATGGCATGGGTGATGGGGGAACTAAAGAAAGGGAGCAGTAAGTCAACAGTCACCTTTAGGACTGAAGAAGGCACTCTCCTGGCTAAATTGCTGTCTGGGAACTTTCCATTCCTTTCCACAATCCCCTGGGTATCTCTGCTTTCCCCAGGTTTGCTTTGCACTTAGCTGCCTCCAAGAAACTGAAAGCCAATCAAAGATATCTCTCTCACACACACACACACACACACACACACACACACACACACACACACACAGCTATGGTAAAATAGGATCTGCTGAGATGATACCTGTTTTTTTCTGTTAAGGAGAAAACTGTTAATAAATGCCTAAGACATTTAACAATGTGGCTTTCATTTTGGACACATCATTGCTTGATATTGAATCTGTCCATTTTGATATAAAACACCAGGACTATAGAATACTCATATTTTCCTATAAATAAATAAATAATAGGCACACAAAACTTATTTGCCCAGTTGGAGTGAGGGGGGTTAAGACCCTTCTGCATGTGTTTGCATCTTACGAACTGTATTCAGCTTCACAGCCTCCCATTCATCTCTCTAGAAATCCAATTTCGCTCTTGCAGGTTCATCTGCCAGTTTTCTAATTTTCACATCAAACTGCATATTACTCATTGTCAGGCTAGTTGTTCTGGAAGAGTTGTTAGTGTCTTAAATCCTCTGCCAGGGTTTTCAGTTCAGCTGCAGGCAGTTGCCAGGCCTTGTATTTTGCAAATGACCATTACCTCACCCCACACATGACTGAAAAAAAGAAAACCTTCAAAATTCCAAATCTGAGTACACTTGATTATTTAATAAAACAAAATGGCTGACCAAAGAATGTGTGATTCCTTTCTTCAGAGCTAGGCACACAATCAATTCTAAATAAGTCACTGATGAAAGAGTATGTAAATGATAGAAAAAACGGTGCTTGGTGCTTGAAAACCCACATACTTCTGTAAGATTATATGGATCCATTACGCAGCAATGAAACCAAACTATTATGCTTAGCATACTTTTTTTTGTTTTGTTTTTTGTTTTTTTCGAGACAGGGTTTCTCTGTGTAGCTTTGCGCCTTTCCTGGATCCCACTCTGTAGACCAGGCTGGCCTCGAACTCACAAAGATCCACCTGGCTCTGTCTCCCGAGTGCTGGGATTAAAGGTGTGTGCCACCACCGCCGGGCTCTAACATACTTTTATTTTTACTTAACCTTCTTGTGAAAACAAAAGGAGTCTTTTAATTTTAGAAGAATCACTAATTTTTGTTTTAAGTTGCAGTTGTAATTTATAGAACCCATTTCAGCTTGGCATGCATGATTGATCCATTTTACGTTTCTCAGGTCTGATCTCTCACAGATCTACGTTTCCCAAATCTACACAATTCTTGCTGACTGGGCACAGAATGAGGGCAGACCTAAGATGAAAAAAAGATCCCTGGATCTAGCTGCTCCTAAAGCCACCTACTTCTGCATATTCACCTATATAAACCATGAGTTCCCCTGTGGCTTAACTACTTAAAAAAGTCTTCCAAAAAAATCACAACAAATTAATTCTGACAATATTCACCCACTTATCAAACATTCTGAAATTCTTCCTTTTGAGAATCATTATTTAGCAATTCTACTCCTTCCCATGTCCATTTAAGTCAGAGAAAACAAGCTACATTCCTCAGACCAAATCTAGACCATCACCAATTTTCCTAAACAGTTTTATTCAAACACAGCTATATCCATTCATTAACTTACTGCCTTATGGTTAAAATGAGAGAAGTGAATAGTTAGGTCAGAGCTCACAAATGTCTAAAATATTTATGACTTGGCCCTTTACAGAGTCCTAGTCTAAAGACTCCTAAAGTCCTCAATACAGAATTGCCCCTTCCAATTTAGCCCTCTAGCCATACACTGTGAAGATGGGTTAGAGGCCCTTTCCAGTTTGACTTGTATAGACAAATGTTTGAACTCTGTCCTTAGTTTATTCATTCGCAGCTCCTTTCCCCATTTCCATCCCACCATCCTCCTATTCCTAATCAGTAGAAACTGCTTGTTTTCCCAAAGCCCTAGGAGAGTAAGGAAGAAAGATTACCACCAAGACTCAGAAGGCAATTTGTCATCTTTCCTAGCTCTACCACTGGGGATAGATCAGAGTGTAGGAAGGCTGCTCAGCACAATATCTGACTTAGAGAAAACCATTATGGGGTTTCTAGGTGAAATATTTCTCCACTCTATCCCCATCATTAATGCATGCCTGATACAAGTTAACTTGAAGGAAGCCTGCTTCACCTCACAGCTTAGGCATCAAAGGCAATACCCATCTCGGTGCACCTCTTTAGTATCCAGAGTTGGGGAGGGAACTCTGCTGTTCTCCTAAAGCAGCTAGCTACTGCAACCTCTGGACATTTCCTCTTGCAGCATTTCTTGTGGGCTTGCAAATGTGACCACATCAGTGAGGCTTACATCTTCACAGCTGGTGAGTAGGCAAAGGAAAGCAGTTATTTTGGTTTTAGAAAATGATGTTCAAGTTTTTCAAGTTAATTAACACTATCCCTTTCTTAAGCTTTTAAAATTCAACCAACAAACTTTATAATTGTACATAAAATCTGACAAGGCCATTTAGGAACCTTTTATTAAGCATGGTCCCATTTTGCAAACTTAATTAAATACATTTAAATAGTATTTGTAATTTAATATATTCTACTTTACTAAGTTAATGTGTATGCTCATTAAAATAGAACATATACATAATCTATTAAAAAAAGAGAAAGCCTTTGACTTAGTCTGGTTTCTGTTGCTGATAACATAATGTCATAGAATAAAAGAGTTATAAATAAAAATTTACTTTGGATACATGTTTCTTCCAAAACCAAGGGTTCATGTGTGGTAATGGCCGCCTTGCCAACAGAGACATGAGGAATATAAGGCACTGTGTGGAGAGAAAGGAAAAATGAGAGAACTAGATAAAATGGCTTTTATGACAAATCCACTCTAGAGATTGCCCATTAATCCATATGAGTATGATCAATGAGATTTCTCAGTGGGTAAAGGCACTTACCTCCTAGCCTGATGACCTGAGTTTGATCACCATAATCTACATCTGATGGGACAGAACTGATTCTCAAAAGTTGTCCTCTGACCTCCACATGTGTACCTAGGCACATGCTGACATGCACAATCACACATCCCAAATAAAAAGTTACACACACACACACACACACACACACACGCAAACATCCATTCATGAACAGAGTCCTAACAACTTAAAGTTTCCATAATGGATTTACATGTGGACATAAGTGTCAGAGGGACAAACTATATTCACATCATCTAATTGCTCTCTCTCTCTCTCTCTCTCTCTCTCTCTCACTATTCCTACATTCTACCACTACTTTTGGCCTTTTTATTTATTTATTTTAGAATATAAATTCCACCAGGCGGTGGTGGCGCACATCTTTAATCCTACACTCGGGAGGCAGAGCCAGGTGGATCTCTGTGAGTTCGAGGCCAGCCTGATCTACAGAACGAGATCCAAGACAGGCACCAAAACAACACAGAAGAGACGCCTGTCTGGAAAAAAGAATATAAATTCCTTAATATGCATATGTTTCTTTAGGCAGATCAGGCTAGTCCATTGACTCCTGATCTCTAATGACAAAACAACAGCTTGTTCCAAACTTGCCCCTTTACTTATGCAGCCCATCGACTCATTTTACAATGATGCCTATATCTTTAGTTACTTACTTTAGTTAAAGTAAGTATCAATACTCATGGCATCTATGTAAATGTCATCCTAAACTGATCATCATGGGACATTTTGACTATACTTCTTCTTTTTTTTTTTTTTTTGCTTAGCTTTGTTTATTTTTACTTATTGCTAATTCTTGCATGATTTCCATAAATTTCTTAGTATTCCACAAATTTCCCACTCTATTTCATAAATTTTATCAGGTCAATGTCTAGAATGATTAAAAACTACCATTTCCCCCTGGAGGTCTTCCTAGAGATTTTCATTCTCCTTCTATCTGGCTTCTTGAACATCAGCCAAACATTGTCCTCCACCCTAGGACTCTTTGCCGTGATTCCAGAAATTCCTTTTGTCTTAATATGTATAAGACTTCTGGTTTTCTGGATGTTATTTCTCCATGCTTCTTATTTTAATACTCTCCAATTTCCATTTTGTTGAAGTATACTACCCAGTAGTCTAATTTGTTTTAAAACGGACAGTTTGTAAATAAGCATAAGAAATTATCATGTCATCAGAAAAATTAAAATTAAAATAACAATGAAATACCACCCCACATTCTTGAAGAGTGAGAAAATTCAAAACATTGATAACACCATTGAAATCCTGAATATGTACCTATGCTATGGTGCACATATTTTAATCTTCCAAACTCTGTAAAATGAAACACATCCATTTGCCAAATTTCAATTTTTTGAGTACCTTTTGGGTTACTTCCTGCAGGAAATGAGGTTTGGTTATACAAAGAATAAGTAGGACATTTTCTTATACTTTCCTTGGCTTCTTTCCAAGTGGTAGAAAAACTTTTCTTTAAACCTTTGTTATTAACGTGGTGCTTTTTATGAAATTCTGAGGCTTCTAAACATTTCCTATTAATAACTAATCAATTTCATAATTACCTTGTGCTAGAGGGCCTGGTAGACCTATATGGGATCTGATATGTGTTATATAAAATGGATAATTTCTATTTCTGAATATTTTTTGTAATTGAAAAATAAAGTTAATTCTGAATTATCTGGAATAAGTCCAACAGTTTCAATATGTAAAACATCTCTTTCTGCATATTGAGTCAGTAACTGTATTAAGAGGTTCTGGACAATCTAATAATACTGTGAAAATAGCATATAATTTAATTTTTGAACTGAGTCATAAGGGCTTTGAGTCACTTTACTTATTTTTTCTGACTTATAACCTGCCTTTCCTGATGTATTTCTATCAGTATAGTGTGTAGGGGCTCCAGAAATTGGTGCTCCTTTCACTACATGACAAAGAGTCCAATTAGTTCTTTATATAAACTGGTCTCCTGCTTTGAGGACATTATTGCTAATCTCTCCAAAAAAATTACAGTAAGCTCTTTACCAATGTTCATTTTCTGTCCATAATGAGGCAATTTCAGCATTAGTAAAAAGGTACTACAATTTCTGCTGGGTCTATTCCTGCTAATTGACAAATTTTAATTTTTCCTTTCGGAATCAATTCAGAAACCCTTTTTCCTCTGTGTGATAAAACTATCCATTCTAAGATAGTATCTTGTCTCTGCATAAGAATTCCTGTGGGAGAATGAGTAGACGGTAAAACAATATATACAGTCAAGTTCTGGATCCAAGGAATACA
The DNA here is from genome assembly GCA_902168325.1 of Peromyscus nudipes. NCBI lineage: Eukaryota > Metazoa > Chordata > Mammalia > Rodentia > Cricetidae > Peromyscus > Peromyscus nudipes. The sequence continues at coordinate 52,418 of CABHPH010160841.1, forward strand.
TTTGTGAATCCTATCATTTCTTTTCTACCAGAGTCTGTGGTGGTATTGTGTTCCCCAAAATATTGTGTACCCTAATAAACTTATCTGGGGTCAGAGAACAGAAAAGCCACTAGACACTTAGGCTAGAAAATGTTAGCACTCATGCCTTTAATCCTAGCATTCCAGAGGCAGAAATCCATCTGTTCAAGGATACAGCCAAGCATGGTGACTCATGCCTTTAATCCCAGAAAGCGAGCCTTTAATCCCAGGGAGTGATGGTAGAAAGAAAAGATATATAAGGTTTAAAGACCAGAAACTAGAAGCTTTTAGCTGGTTAAGCTTCAGGCTTTCAAGCAGTTCAGCTGAGAGCCATTGGGATGAGGACACAAAAGCTTCCAGTCTGAGGAAACAAGACCAGCTGATAAATTGGCCAGGTGAGGTTAGCTGTGGCTTGTTCTGCTTCTCTGACATTCCATCATTCACCCCAATAACTGGCCACAGGTTTTATTTTATTAATAAGACTCTTTAAGATTCCTGCTACAAGAGTCCATTCTCTTTCAGCCTCAGCTGATAATTTTTTTGTACTATTTAAGTCCTTAACACCTTGTGTGGTAGTCTGAATGTAATAGGCTCCCATAATTTCATACAGAATGGCACTATTAAGAGCTGTGGCTTTGTTGGAGTGGGTATTGACCTTGTTGGAGGAAATGTGTCAGTGTGGGGGTGGGATTTGAGCTTTCTAATGCTCAGGACATTGCCCAGTATCTTAGTTAACTTCCTTCTGATCAAGATGTAGCCAGCATCATATCTGCCATGCTCCTTGCCATGAGGATAATGGATTGAAACTCTGAAAATGTAAGTGAGCCACTCCAATTAAATGTTTTTCTTATAAGAGTTGCCATGGTACTGGTGTCTCTTCACAGCAATAAAAGCCCTAAGACAGAAGTTAGTACCAGGAGTGGGGTATTGCTGTGAAGGCCTGACCATGTTTTCATGTGAAGAAATATAGACTTAGGGATTTTGCATTAAATGGACACAACAGATATCTATAGAATATTCCACTCAAACAAAAAATAATCCATAGTCTACTCAGCAGCATGTGGAAACTTTTCTGAAATAGACCATATCTTGGGAAACAAAACATCTTTACAGATTTAAAAAGATTGAAATAACTCCCTGTATCCTATCATACTACAATGCATTTAAACCTTAAAATGGACAGCAAACAAATTTATAGAAAAAATGCAAACTTAATTTAATGAAGATTAAACATAATAAAAAACTGAATATGAGTCTCTGTCAGCCAACATCATCTTAAATGGAGGGAAGCCAAAGCAACCCCATTGAAGTCAAGAATGGAACAGGGATGTCCACTATCCCCCACTCTTTTTCAATATTGTTTTCAAAGTAATAGTTGGAGTAATAAAGCAAATGAAGGAAATTAAAGGGTTATAAACAGGTAAAGAAGAAATCAAACTATCCTATTTGCAGATGACTTGATCCTATACAATAGAGATCCCAAAAAATTCTACTGGAAATCTTCTAGACACAATATATAAATTCAGCAATGTGGCAGGATATAGAATCAGCTAGCATAATCCAGTAGCTTTTCTATAAAATAACAACAAAAGTACAAAGAAGGACATTATAGACACACTCCCATTTACAATAGCCTCAAAGAAGTTAAAATATCTTGGAATAAACCTACCCAGGGAAGTAACAGCCTTTACAATGAAAACTTTAAGCCTCTGAAGAAAGAGAGGGAGAAAGACACTAGAAAATGGAAAGACGAATCCCATGCTCATGGATTGGTAAAATTAATATTGTGAAAGTGGCCATTTTTAACAAAAGCTATTTACAGATTAAATGGCATACCAATTAAAACCCCCATCTCATTTTTCACAGAAATTGAAAAAAGTATTCTAAAATTCATGTGACACCACAAAAGACCAAGGCAATCCTGAACAAAAAGAACAAGGCTGGAGGGATTACCATTCCACATCGGAATATATTATTACTAAGCCATAGTAATAAAAAACAGTATGGAACTGGCACAAGAACAGATTGTAGATCAATGAAACAAAATTGAAGACCTAAACATGAGTTCATGTAACTTCAAACTTACATGGCATCTTTTTAAGAAGATGACAAGAATATAAGCTTGAGAAAAGAAAGCATCTTCAACACATGATGCCAGGAAAGCTGGAGGTGCACAGCCAGGGGCATGAAATTAGACCCATATCTATGACCTTGAGCAAAACCTAACTGAAAATGTCTCAAAGACCTAAATGTTAAATCTAAAACACTGAAGCTGTGAGGTGTCCTTAGTGTTCTGGCAACCCTATCACATTTCTGCCTCCATGTCATAGGAATGGTATCACATCTATATAGCCTCATTGACAAACACCTGCAGCCATAAAAGACCCAACTAAAACATAAGTTATAATATTAGGTAGACAAAGGAACTAAAAAATCATATAATGCAAAGTTCCACTATGCTCAGACCTCACTCAGCCTTTAGATATGAATCTGATGATTCAGTGTCACTACAAATAAAGCTGCTTCCTGGCAAAAGGCTTCATCCTTGTCTACAAATCTAATTAGAGCTCTCTACAGAAATTTTCAGGACCATGACCTTTGTCATATTGAGCTTTATCAAGTCTTATTTCTTTCCCAAGAAACAAACCAACCAGAAAACCAACCCTCTGTTTTGTCCAATTTTCTTGGAGAAGTGTAAACAAATGTCTTCTCCTTCCAGAGAAGAACTGATGACAAAGTAATGATGCAACCAGAGGCCAACTCAGAAAATCAGTGAGTTCATTTGAGCACACTTGCAAGAGCATAGATAACTCAAAAACAGCGGTATTGCCAGTAAGGCCACTTCAGTGTTAGTGATGACTAATGAAAGCTGTGATGTTGGGGCTCTCTGCATCACTTACAGGAAACTCACATGTCAAAGAGTCTCTTTAGGGTACTGAGGAGTCCTTTACTGCTTCTGTGACCATGAAGAAGAGTCCTGCGAATCCTGTTAGTTTTAGAAACTTCCTTTGTCTCATAAGGCTCTGAGGGGAAATATTTCACTTTGGAAGAGGTTGCTACACATCACCACTCAGTTCCCCCAAGCAATTGCCCCTGTCTCTTCATCTTCTTCTTCCATTTAATTGTGTAGGTTAATACTTGGGAAATCTTATTATTACATCAATAGCACAAAACGTTCCAAGACTGATGATGATTACAATTATAAGACAATAAAGAAGGACAATAGTAACCACAGCAGCTGTTACTTTTTAAATTTGTCAGTTTACTAATAAATTGTATAGACGTTCTCATTTAATGCTTACCACTAGTCTTAAGAAATAATCATTGGGCTCAATACTTAGCCATGTATTAAGTCATACATAGCATATCAGAGGGCTTATGTTTGATGATTAGCACTGAAAAAAAGATAAAATTTCCATTAATTGCTGGACACACTGAGGTTCAAAAGTCAAGAGATGAACCCCAAGACACAAAATCATTAAAGGCTAAAGGAAAATTTATGCTCAGCTCTGCTTCTGAAGCCCATCCTTCCATACCTTCTGGTGGATGTATGCATTCAGTATCTTTCTCACCTGCAGAAAGGGTATACAAGAGACTGCACACTGTGGCACAAAGAGTTTTTACCTCACTTTTCTGTAACTGACAACCATTTGGGGAGCTTTATTTTCCACTAACCTCCTCAGAGGTGCTGGGTATTATATATTACCTGGGGTGATAAAATTGTCGAGTGAAAACCCCTATTAAACTGAAAAAAATCATTTATTTAATGTGGAAAGAAAACCTAAGAACAAAGATGCCTAGCAAATCATTCATGAGGAAAATCATGAATTTACCATCTTATTCATCTTTTACCCATTTAAAAGGGGTTCTAATTGCACAAAACAACTAATTTTGTGCATTAAGTTTCAATTAAATTCATCTGAAATTCAGGATAATGGCATTGTTGCTGAACAGCCATATTAAAGATGAAACATAATCTCTCTTGACTCTATTTTCTTTGACAAAATTAAGTTCAAACTACTAATGAGCTCTCAATATGGGGCTGCTTTTATAAATGGCAATAAAGAATTCAAATTTAAGAGCAGCAGCTTTTAAAAATCATCACTAACAGTGATTTCCTATGTTGCCAATATATAAAGAACTTATTATAAAGGCTCTTTTTCTCATTATGGTTTTGATTGTGGAGGGAGTAGAGAATATGTAAAATGAATAGCTTCTTAATCATATCACACTAAAGTCACACATTGAAAGTTCATGGGAGTGACCTCAAAGCCTTAATGTGAGGCTTTCTATGGATTGAACAAATATTTCACTCAGTAGCCTGCAGGTTTTAGACAATCCCAGCTCAGACTCAGAACACTATTCCAATGTAAACAAGAAATTCTTCTCACCTAGGTGGCTCATTAATCTGTCTTTTTGCATCCTTGGGAAAGAACTCATTTGCCTGTCTAGAATCAAGGTTGCAAGGATCAGTCTATCTATACAGTGAACGTTATAGATAAACCTTCCCAGACTTTGGTGATGACTTTTCCATGAGCAACTACCAGAATGGAATAATGCTCAAGACCTGCTGTGTTCAAAGTTAACCCGGTCATTAGGACTGTGGTACTCACACTTGGTATTATTAATCTTGTACCCAAAACTAAGATAAAAGCTGTCTGGTCCTAGGTCCACATAGTAATCAAAGTTCTCCACAGAAACAGAAACAGTAGGATTGGGGGGATGACAGGCAGACAGATGAGGGAGGATATATTAGGGACAATGATTCACATAATTATTGAGTCTGAGAAATCCCAACATGGGCCACTTTTTCAAAACTAGAGAACCAGAGAAACCAGTAGAGTAGCTCTGTGGGGTGCCATCCCACTCCCACATTTCCCCAAAGTACTTTTCAGTAAAAGCAGCAGGAAATATTAGATAGAAGAATAGAGAGGAAAGAAAAAGATAGAAGATACAGGATAACCTAGGGAGGGCCTGGATCCTAATCTATTGGGCCCCAACTATCTCTGCCAAAGGGTTTGTTGTTGTTGTTGTTGTTGTTGTTGTTGTTGTTGTTGTTTTCCCAGAGCTGATGACCAAACCCAGGCAGGGCCTTGTACTTGCTAGGCAAGCGCTCTACCACTAAGCTAAATACCCAACACTATATTAGTATTTTCTGACTTTTAATAGGTTTTTGTTTTGTTTTGTTTTAAGATTTATTTATTTCATGTGTGTGAGTACTCTATCTGCATGTACAACTTTGTGCCAGAAGAGGGCATCAGATTCCACTGTAGATGGTTGTGAGCCACCATGTGGTTGCTGGGAATTGAACTCAGGACCTCTGGAAGAGCAGCCAGTGCTCTAAACCACTGAGCCATCTCTCCAGCGCCAAAAGGGGTTTTTTGTTTTTTTGTTTTTGTTTGTTTGTTTGTTTTGTTTTTGTTTTTTGTTTTGTTTTTCAAGACAGGATTTCTCGGTGTAGCTTTGGAGCCTGTCCTAGAACTCACTCTTTAGCCCAGGCTGGCCTCGAACTCACAGAGATCCGCCTGCCTCTGCCTCCTGAGTGCTGGGATTAAAGGTGTGCACCACCACCGCCCGACACCAAAGAGTTTTTAAAGGAATGCCAAAGGGTGGAGCAAAAGACCTCCATCCAGCACAGGCAAGTGCAAAGCATCTCAGATACCTGGTACTCAGGTCTGTGGTCCAATCATCCTCTTTATGCAGACCTTCTAGGTAAAGCCACTAGGAAACCTAAATGGGCTCCAACAGGTTCCCCCTTCTTAACATATATATAAAAAAAAACTCCCCATTAAGAGCTCATAGCAATCTCCATAGCTGTCATGCCTTCCAGTATAGGAGTAGAGAATGACAAAGATTGCATGTCTTTTTTGGAATGGGTCTAAGGTGACTACAGCAGGTGTAGCTGCATCAAGCTCTTTCTAAATTAAAAACTCTTGATGTAACTGTTGCTCTGATTGTTTAATAAATAATACACTGATTGGCCAGTAACCAGGCAGGAAGTATAGGCAGGACAAGGAGAGAAGAGATTTCTGGGAAGTGGAAGGCTGAGGCAGAGAGATGCTGCCAGACGCTGCCATAACAAGTGAGATGTAAGGTACCGGTAAGCCACAAGCCACATGGCAACTTATAGACTAATAGAGATGGGTTAATTTAAGATATAAGAACTAGATAACAAGAAACCTGCTGTGGCTATACAGTTTGTAAGCAAAATGTGTGTTTACTCGGTTGGGTCTAAGTGGCTGTGGGACTGGCGGGTGAGGGAGATTTGTCATGACTGTGGGCAAGGCAGGACTGGAGAAATCTCCAGCTACATGTAACTGCATCAAACTTAAAGACTCTCCTAGCTTCTTTATTAACATTAACAGGTTAACATAATTCTAACATAAAGATTGCTATACATAGTTACAGTTCTCTCAATCTTACATCTTACAGCAAATTCTTAATAAATACATTTGCATTTCTGGCTAACAAAACATAGGATAAACTTCTGATGTATTTACATCAAACTTTAATACTTCCTTAATTTCACCAAACCAAGGTGCATCAATATCAATAGATTAATGTGATAACTCTAACATAAACATTACTATTTACAATTATAATTGCTGCAAACTTACATTCAACCTTAATTCACTCATAACTCTCCCCTAAGTTGGAGTGGGGTTCCAGAACTGCATCATTCAGCAGGTTCCCCTGCTAGACTATTTGCCTTGAAAGCTTAATGTATTTCTAAGTGACTTCATTGTTCTTATAGGTTGCTCTTTGTACAATATAGTGTCATTGTTAAGGCTGTAATCCTTGGGTTAAAGTTACTTTTTCCTGGTCATCTTTCCTACCAGGCTCTCTCAGCTATTCCAGGACTGGCAGAGAATTATCCTTCAATAGATGGCTTTTTAGCTAGGGACTGTCCCTTTACCCAAATTCATAGCAGCTTTCCTGTGCCATATTTCAGACAAACATTTCTCTTATAGCAGAAAAGCTACAAAAAAGCCTTATCTTAGGCTGAGAGTGAAGTTCCCACGTTGAACTGACATAAAGCTCTTTGTAAAAACTTGTGCAGCTGTTGGGAAATATAAGACATTTTCTTAAAGGAGCCTGTATATCAGATCCACCACTGGTCAAAGGCAGAGAAGCTCCAAGTTCCAATTCTTTTCAACTTTTCGTTGGAGCTGACACTCAACAAACTCTTAGATGATTTACCTCCTTCTTAATTATTTATAAACTGGTTTATTGTTGTTGTTGTTTTTTAATGATATCAATGTTTCTCTGGAATCTTAAACACAACTCAATCTCATAAGCTTTTTTCATTTTTAATTATCCTCTGTGAGGCAAGCTGTTTGTTTACTCTCAGCTTTTTGGGAAGTAAATCTAAGCTTTCTAGCAATGTTTAGGGAAGAAGCTTCACTTCAAGCTGAAAAAACAGTTTTTCTGGGCAATATTGACATCATTAGTGGAAAAACTACCTTTCCCAGAATGCACTTCTCTATATCAGCCCACTGTTATGAGCTACCTTTTAGACTCCATTCCTCATAATTCTGTTTGGGTTCAGGAGTGAACTTCTGGTTCTCTTTTACTGGGCTTGCTTTCAAATGACCTTTTTTCTTTGCCTTGGTAGGTTTCTTGAGTCAAAAGATTTCTGTTCTCCCTCAGCTCAAATTAGAACAGGTATACTTCCCTAATCAGACCTTTCATCTGACTCAGTCCCCCAACAGGTTGCGTCCCTCTGTCCATACATACTCAGACAGAGTTTATCACCAGAGACAAAGACTCTTCAGGGCTTCACTCCCTCTTCTCACTGGGAGTCAGTGGGGGGTGAGTGAGGGAAACCAAAAGTACTTGAAACAAAGCTTTTTAAATCAGAAAGGCCGTTTCCCTGATAGAAAAGGGAGCTTTTCTCCTGGATAGTTCTCCATCCTGTCCTGACTTGGATCTTTTCTCAGACAGAGTCCCTGATGCTGTAGCACAGCTGCAAATGCACCTGCAGCTCCACTTTGTTGCTTTCTCCATGCCAGCAGCTTCCTCAAGCTGCCCTACACTTTCCTGAGGGTCTTTGGATAGGTTCTAGCCGCAGAGGGATTTCTGGCTGCTTTTTATTGGCTTCAAGAAAAAGACAGGAGAGAGATTTTGCCCTGTTCCAAGAGGTTTGTTGTTTTTTCTTATAGCAAATCACAGGTGATTTCCTGCATTCATTCAGGTGAATCTAATTTTGCTCTTACAGAAAGAGAAACTGAGAAAGTTCTGAAACACTTTTCAGTTTTTCAGAGAGAGATTTTTACCAAGGTTTTTTTTTTTTCCAAGAAAGCTTTCAGTTTTTGAGAAAGACCACAAAGTTTTTCCAAGACTTCTAAACTTTGTCTTATTTCATCTGCATTTTGCCCCAGGGAGAATTACTTTCTCCTGCCACTTGGGACCAAAAGATTTGGAATCTTTTTCCCCCTCTTAAACTCTTCTTTGATAGGTATTTCCTCTGATTCTTCCCAAAGATTTTGCTTTTATTGCCCCATAGTTAAAAAATTAAAGACCTAGTTTCTCTGTCTTGTAGCTTAACATATTCTAAGTTTTTTATGCTATTTTTCCTCAATCCTAATCTACCTTACTCTTCTAAGTTTTTTCTACACTGTATTTCTATTTTCTATTTTACTTATTTTTCATAGACAGAAATTAAGAGAGAGACAGGAATAGAGAAATCTTGATAGAGAAGATTCTACACTGCAGCCTTATATT
>CABHPH010160842.1:0-18474 GCA_902168325.1 Peromyscus nudipes
GTCTTCTCTTGCAGCTGGTGTAACTTTCGTCTCCAGCCTCCCTGGCTCCTAGACATTTCCCAGAACCATGTTCTGTGGGAGTTCGTGGTTTCTGCATCCTGAGAAGGCTATGGTTCACCTTTCACCTAGGCACACCTTCCCCTAGAACTCTGGCCCTGGTCCTAAAAGACCTGGGTGAGCACAAGGACCAGAGACCAGGACTGATCTGCTGCCTGCCGGTAGTTGTGCCGTGGGAAATGTCAGCATTGATGGATGTTTCTTCTACAGACAAGGAAAGAATCTCAGGGTCAGTAACTTGGGTTCAGCCAAGCAGGAAACCCTAAAAGGAGGTGGGGGAGTGGACATGTGCAGGAGGACCATATGTACCAGCCCATTGGTGACTGTTGTAGGGCTTCCAATATCTGACTGTGGAAAAGGACCTGAGTCCCACAACCCACTGTCCCCAGTAGACTAGAGCCTTGCTGTCTTCCGGCTCTCGGCACTCATATCAAAAGGCAAGTGAGTCAGCAGCCTGCCTTGGAGTGGTTGGTACCTCTGAAACCGAGACTTCTTAGACCCTGGAGCCTGCATCACTGCTGGAGAGAGAGGGGAAGAGGGGAAGGGAGAGAGAGAGACAGAGAGACAGAGAGACAGAGAGACTAGCTACTTCCATGTCCTAGGAGCCTTGGACCCCTCCTCACTTGCAATCAAGCAGCTCCAGCTTCACCATTTTTATAAGCAAGGTTTCTAATGTGTTTGTGTAAACAAAAGAAAAGCCGCATCTTCGTTCACGTCACACGGCAACAGAGCACTGGGGTCAGCGGGGCTTTATTTCCGGAAGACTTTCAGCGCAATGGCAGCCAAACACCCCTCCCCTTCTCTGTGCCTCTACTGGCGCCATTAAGACTAAAATTAGAACCACTCTTCGTTTTAGTCATGAGCCCCGTGGCACCCACCATCCTCCCTCCAAACCTCCACTAGGTAATTAGAAAGATACTAGAAGGGAGAGGCAAAGCTTTCAAACTCCAGATCCTGAGGAGAGGCTGAGCAGACCGCTGAGGGCAAGCACCTTGCCCTTGGTTTACCTGCATACCATTAAGGTTGAAAATGGACTTTCACTTTCATTTTGCCGCTTTTTAAAATTAGTGCCACCTTAAGCTTCCATTGAATTCAATATGAATGATGGAAAATATACCATTAAAGGGTAAGCTAAAAGCAGGAAGAATGCTCCACTTGGGAAGGAACACACACTGGGAGCCTGGGGGCCTTCCCTTTCTCACAAAAGATTCTTTGAGTCCTTTCTCTTCCCATCACAACTCCCTCCACAGTGATCCTGGATCTATCAAGTCCATGTCTTTATGATCCTGGCCTAGCCAATAGGAACTTGTTTAAAACCCATCAACAAGGCTAGGCAACAAAGCAGATCATCCCAAGGTCTACAGAATCTCACCCTGGTTCCCTTCCTGGATAGACATCCCTAGGTTCCCTCACTGCCTCTCCAGGTCAGACTTTGAAGAGCACACAGGTGACAAGGGTAAGCTCCTTCCTCCATATCTGAAATGGAAGCCATGTGACACCACCACCCCACCCACCCTTGCCCAAACCCAGTCCCTCACACAGGGAGTGTCCCTGCTCATTACCCTTGTACTATGCCAACAAAGACCTGGGCAGCACTAGACCATAAGGACCCTTGTCTTACAGCCTCTCTTGTCCACTCTGCCGCTGGCCCCTGATCAGCTCCTAAAGAGACAAGTAGCGAAGGAAGAGGCATCTTCTCCAGCTTTGCATTCCCAGGTCTCAGTACCAACAACTGTTAAGAACCTGGGACGCAGAGGCTTTCCTCACTGAGGATGAGTTCCTGGAGGCAAGTCCCACCAGGTGCTGATGCTGACCACACACACACACACACACACACACACACACACACACACACACGGGGCCCAGGCCAGTCTGTATCCTCAGCAACTTCTACTCCTCTGAAACTCCAACCCCTCTGCCTCAGCTGACAGGTCCCAGAAAAGGCCGCAGCACTAGCTGATCTGCTATTAAGATAGAGAAGGGAGATCTGCCACTCCCTAGTGCCCTGAGGAGGTGCAAAGCATTGTGAAAACACTGTGAAAATCTACCGAGATTAGTAGCCATGGCGGCACACACTTTTAATCCAAGCACCTGAGAGGCCAAGCCAGGTGGATCTCTGTGAGTTCAAGACCAGCTTGATCTACATAGCAAGCTCCTGGCCAGCCAAGGCTACATAGTGAGACCATGTCTCAGAAAGAAAAAAAAAAATCACTTTCAATGTTTATGGCATAAACACTCCTTCTGATATTCATTTTCCCATAAATAAGCAAAGACAATGGAGATGGGCAATTTGATTCCATAATTAGCAGCTTTTGGCCTCTCCCTTACTCTCTTGAGCAACAACAATGAGCAGTCTCACAGCCAGTCAGACCACCCCAGATCCCGGCACCAGCCATCTTGAATACTCCACAGACAATACAACAACCACAGCTGATTGCCCCAGCACCTGAAGGCATGGCCTCCCCCAGGGCTGTCGGAAACAATTTATACTAAACCTTTCGCTATCACAACTTTACATAATTCTGCAAGCTTTTCTACCTTAACCAAAACTTCGCCCCAGTGGTCTGGCAGAGAGACCGCTGCAACTGTTAAAGGCCAGGCTGCGATTGGCCAAAAACAAAAGCATCCATGACTGTGATTGGTGCCAAAAAGCAAGGTGACGATTGGTTCAAACACAAGCCTATGCTGAGCACTAAGAGACAAGGTTGCGCTCAGCTCAAAGCCAACAAACGTGATAGGTGCAGATATCCCAGTCTATAGAAGCAGGCTACTCAAGCTCACTGAGTGAATGCACTGGGAAACATTTCCTATGGTGCCTCCCTTGACACTGCTGCGTTAGGCCCAATAAAAAGCTTCATTCCATTCTTCTCCCTATCTTCTTTTAGAAATGTGGCCTGAGCTGGAAACAAAGAAGCAGAAGAGAACAGGGAGAACCGAAGAATGGCGGAGGCAGTCCTCAACAAGTCAACAAGCGAAACCACAAAAGGAGCAAGACACCCAATAGTTGGACAGCTGGAAAGATAGCAGCCCCCGCCACACGCCCGGTTAAACAACCATCAGAATATGAAGGCTGAAAGAGTGTTACAGACCATCTTTGAAGTTACTCCTGAAAGGTACACAACCCACGGAGAAAGAGCCGAGGCCCAGAGAAAGATGTGGTTCCGGAAGCAGCAGCGAGTGAGCTTACTATGACATAGTGTACGTACGTGTCCAAGTGTCTGTGACCATGTGCAGTTTCATGTGTATACGCATGTGGACAACAGAAGTCGACGCCAGGTGACTTCATCAATCCCTCTCAATCTCATTATTTTTTAATTTAAAGAATGTACTGTGTGTATATGCATAATGTATGGGGCACATGTGCCACAGTGTGCCTGTGGAGCTCCAAGGACAAGTTTATGGAACCAGGTCTCTCCTTCCACCCACCTTTGTGTTGGTTCTGACGATCAAATTCAGATTGCCAGACTTGCAAAGCCAATGCCTTTCCCCTTTAAACCATCTCACCAGCACCCCACCTTATTTCTTTCCTGATTTTTATTTTATTTTATCTTATGTGTAATGGGTGTTTTGCCTACATCACAAGCATGCCCAGTACCCACAGAGGCCAGAAGAGGGAGTCAGATTCCCTGGAGCTGGAGTTAAAAACAGTTGTGAACCTCCATGTGGGTGCTGGGACCGGAAACTAGGACTCTTCTGGAAGAGCAGTTATGCTCTTAACCACTGAGACATCTCTCCAGCCGCCCTCCACCTTATTTTTGAGACAAATCTCTCACTCAACCTGGGAAGTCACCAATGCAGACAGACTATCTGGCCACTGAGGTCCAGGGAGCCTCCTGTGCCCATTTCCCAAACAAGGGGATCACGGACATACACTGTCACACTAAGATTTTTACATAGGAACTGGGGATCTGAACTCAAGTCCTCGTCCTTGCAGGCAAGCACTCCACTGAGTTAGCCATCACCCAAGCCCCAACATTCCTCCTTTCAAATTGATTGCATCAGGTGTTTTGTCCGAGCAATGCAAAACTGCCACAACACACAAAGGGTGGTGTGATGAATCCCCTGTATAAATCGCTTCAGATTGTATGGTGTGAACAGCCATGGACAGCTATGAAGGAAGTTACTGGTATCGAGAATCTAAAGGGGAAGCAAAAGTATGATCATAGAGGCTGGGCTGCAGGCCGAATTCCCAGGACCTCTCGCTGCAGTTATCCTCAGCCTCTGCCTGAGGTTGTAACTAACTAGACGTCCTTACTGTGGAGAAGTGGGCCTGTGTCCACTCCCTTAGGGGTACAGACTATCCCTCCCTGAAGATGATCCAGATCTCCCCCACTTTACATGCCAGCCCTGTCTTTTCCTAAGGGGATGACCTGCCCAGCCAAGTCTCCCCACCATTCCTCAGAAACAGCCCACCTCCAGCCAGCCACAGGCCTGGGGAGGGGCCACCCAGTCTTTTGGACAGTATGCTAGCAAAGTTGACAGGGAACTCCAGGTCTTGGTCCAGGGACTCAAGCTAGATTCTACAATACAACATATGAGATCTAGGTGGAGATAGTGGTTTGGCCCCAATGACTTGAGATGTAAAAGAGAGACAGGGTTGGTACTGAGGAGCCCTGAGAGGACTCTTATGAGCCCAGGGACAGGTGTTCTAGGTATGGATGTTGGATGATGAGAGTTGACTGTCTCTCACAAAGTGGACAGGCTACTTTAGAAGACACACACAACACAGGCACTTGAGCATGGGTACACAGAGCCCCTGGACTGTAGCACACACCGAGGCTATCAATCCTCCTCACCATTTACTCTAATGCTACATCCAAAGGTGGAGCAGGAACATGCTCCAGCATTCCTGTCTTCTTGAGTGAGCAATGCCACCAGAACTTTGGAGATCTTATATGCAATCTGTCCACAACAGCACTGTGAAAACAGACATCCGGAACTGTGTTGAATGTCAGCACAGTGACCTTGTTTCTGAAATCTGTTAAACCTGTGTCCTATAACAAACAATGGTCATACCCATTCATTTTAAGATGTAGAAACAGTTTTCCAATGTGTAAAAATAAATAAATAAATAAACCTCTTCCAAATAAAAGGTTTCCGTGAGTTTTGTGATAGTTTTTAAAAACTGTACCAACGTTTGCTTTCCAGTTAGCATGCTAGGACAGTGATGTCGGAGAAAATGGAAATTTACCAGGCCAATTTCACCAAAAGCCTTTGCATAATTGATGGATGGTCTGAGCAAAGAATACCATGATTTTTGTAAGTACAGCCAGCAACACACTTTTTAAATTTCAATTTGCATATTTTTTCCAAGATGTTCTTTTTAGCTCTGACAGCCAGCTATTGAAGCAAGAGTCTTAGATGAGACCCTTGGAATCACAGTTTCACAAGACTCTAAACCGAGGTGTTTAAAATAATAGAGCATATTCATTCACACTAGCCTCCTAAAATAGTACCATAATTACTAATTTTAAATTAGTAACTTTAAATTAGTAATTGTGTTAAATTGCATGCACAATGTGTTTTTTTTTTTTTTGTAAAATAGGTAGAAGTTTTTGAACTATTCATTTTATTTCAACCCTTTTGAGTTTGGGGATGTTTTACATTGTGCTTAGTATTTCCAGTTAAATAGATCATATATATCTGAGGAAATCAATTCATGTGATAGGCTGGCTGACCAAAAAAAAAAATTTAAAGACCACAGGCTAAAAAATTTAACTTGTATGCATGTGTGCATGTTTGTATATGCTTGTGTGTGTGTGTGTGTGTGTGTGCGTGTGCGTGTGCGTGTGCGTGTGTGTGTGTGTGTGTGTGTGTGTGTGTGAGAGAGAGAGAGAGAGAGAATATGTGTGTGTGTCCATGTGCAAACATGAATGCGTTTTACTGGAGACTGAAGTTAAGAGTCTTTTGTGTGCTAGGCATGAACTCTAGCACCCACCTATACCCCAACACTGAAAAGGGTTTTTTTTAATTTATTTATTTAATGTGCATTGGTGTTTTGCCATGGGTGTCAGATCTCCTGGAACTGGAATTACAGACAATTGTGAGCTGCCATGTGGGTACTAGGAATTGAACCTGGGTCATCTGGAACAGCAGTCAGTGTTCTTAGCTGCTGGACCATCTCTCCAGCCCAAGAAAAGGTATTAAGAATTAAAAAAAAAACAAACGGAAAATTGGAGACATATAAAACAAGTGTAGCTGGAAGGATTTATAGATGACAATATCCACTTATTCTCTTGATGAGTCCGTGAAGCAAACCTCCTGCCTTGAACCCCTAACTACAAAACAGGAGTGAGAAAAGTCTGGGTTCAGAGCTGGCAAGAGGATCAAATGAACAGCCCTGAATCACTAGTACTCGGCACACAGTAGCCGCCATCTGTATACTCTGTTCTCACCAGGCAGGACTGCTTGAATGCTCAACGGTGAACCACATCAACCTGCAGTCGGCCCATCATCCTAACCATGGTGGAGATGAGGAAAAGGAAGAACAGAGAAGCTGATGTAACAGTTTGTGTTATACAAGTGCACGTGCAATGTTTCTGCCATATGTTCCTGCAGAACTTGCTGCTTGCTCTTGAAGACACAAGACTGAAGCCATTCCCCTGGACTTTCACGACTGGCCCCTCTCAAAGCATGTTATAGGTGACCCACCAGACTCTGAGTTGGGCTAGAAAGGACAGTATTTGCCACTCTGTCTCTCCTGGGCTCTCTGGGGTCTGAACCACTGTGTCAAACCACTCGTCTACACCGCCATGCTGGCAAGGTCTTGTGCAGGTAGAGCAAGCCAGTAAGCAGCATTGTTCCATGGTCCCTGCCTCCAGGGAGTTTTCCTGCCTGACTTCCCTCAAAGGTGGAAGGGGACCTGAAGGAGTAAGCTGAAATAAACCCTTTCCTTTCCCAAGTTGGTTTTGGTCAGAGTGTTTTATCACAGCAACAAATGAATTAATCTAGAACTGCAACCTTAATTTCTAAGTGGAGGCTGCCAGGCTACTATGCCCCTTCCCTGCCCCTCCCACAGACCTTTGCTCACTTTAAGGTAAGCTGGTCATTGCCAAGAGCGCTGTCCAGCACATGGCCATGAGGTAGCTACAATTTACTTAAAGGCAGAAGCGGCAGCAATAACAACGACACTATGTCCCTGTTCCTTTAATGCACGGTAGAAGCAGAGTCTTATGCAGTCCAAAGCTGGGACAGGTCCCCATAAGCCTGGGATTAGCAGCTCAGAAGCACGGCAGCATGAATCCTGTGATGTCCATGACCTCATTGCAGGATGGGCCTTCAAGTGCCTCCGTCATGAGAGCCTGAGAACCCGCCACCCTGTGTGTTATGTGCGATAACAAGTGACACTCATCTCAGGACAAAACTGGAATTAAAATGTTCAAGGGGGGGAAATCTGTGACTGAGTTTGATGAGGATGACGTGATTGATCCTTCCTGGGAGTTTATGTCTCAGCAAGAGTAGGGCTTTGGATTAAAGCCCTCAATCCTGGAAACATAAAACATTGCTCTTCTTGCTGCCTGTCACTTGAAACCCAACTATTTGGCTTAAGCTTATTTTTTTTCCCTTTAAGCTGCCCGGCACACACTCTGCCCCAAGAGTGATTTGACAAAGCAAAGATATTTCTTTCCTAAGTCGTGGAAAACCAGTACCCCTCCAAGTGACCTGCATATGTGGGAAGTTAAAGAAGGAAGCACTCATCTGCACCATGAAGCTGATGACCCCAGGGCCCAGACACCACCTGGTTGAGGCCAAGGCCTGATTCTCTAAGAGAGCGGCCCCGAGACAATACACACCTTACACACAGACTGCATTGTTTTGCTTCAAGTCTGTCTCAGTTACTTTTCTGTTGCTGTGGTGAAACACACTGGCAAAGGCAACTGGGGGAGAGGGGAGGTTTGCCTCACAGTCCAAGTGTACAGTCCATCATGGGGGAGTCAGGGAGACAAGGCTGCAGGGGTTTGAAGCAGCTGGTACATCCGGTGAATTAATGAAGGCGTGCTACTGTTCAGCTCCCTTTCTCCTCCCATACAGTCTGGGCTCCCAGCCAGGGAATGGCCCACCCACAGCTGGGTGGGTCTTCCCACCTCAATTAACTCAATTAAGATCATCTACACAGGCATGCCCAGAAGCCTGTCTCATAGGTGACTGTCGATTCTGTCGAGTTGACGATTAAACATCATGAACAACATCCCTGGGTCGAGTCAAATGACCAAGTAGAGAAGGAGCCCAGCTACAGGACTCCCTAGTCTGCTCCTCCTGGCAAGGTATGGGTCTGGCTTGCTCCCTACCTCTTGTGCCTCTCTTTAGTTCGGTCTTCCACCTGCTAGACTTCTCTTAGCTTTCTGAAGGTGCTTGTTCAAGAGGTGAATAACATGCCGTAAAAAAACAGAAAGTGAGTGCTCCATAAACGCCCTGGCAAGACCCCAGATAGACCGCTGCTGTTGAAATGAGCATGCCCCCAGACCTTGGTACTGTGGGATCCCAATTGCCTCTACAAACGGGATGCTCCGTGGTTGTGACCCTGTTACCCTCCTGTCTGCATATGGAACTTGCACGGGCAGACTACTTCTTCAGGCAGAAGGGTAGATATGGGAAAATACTCTATCTGCTGTCTCTATCTGGAGGCCCTACCCCATCCCATGTACTCAGGAGTGGACCTCTAGTCTCCCACACCTTCAGAGGTGAGCTCACACTACCACCAAATGGTACCCAGAGGAAGGAAGGAAGACACTCTCTGCTCCTCTTCGGAATACTTTGGGAAACTCACGGGAATGTGAGCAGCCCACAGCCTGCCCTCGACATGCTGTCATGCAGCCAGTCCCCAGAAGTACTGGAGTTTTAGCCAGGCATGGTAGTTCCCCTTTAATCCCAGCACTTGGGAGGCAGAGGCAAGTGGATCTCTGTGAGTTCGAGGCCAGCCAAGGCTACACAGAGAAGCTCTGTCTACAGGAGAAAGAAGTCCTAGTGTTTTAAAGACTCATGATTTAAGCCTCCTGCTTCACCCTGGAAGGTCTTAGGAAACAGGACCTGTCAAGCTGAGGTAAATGGGAGTCGCCACTATATTTACAGCTCAGTGCTCTCTGTGGGACATAGTTATGGCTAGTCACTATCTGAGGAGAGGTGCGGTATCACCTAGCCCACACAGACAATGGATTTTCCTCATGATCCGAAGCGGCAGCTGCAGTCGCTGTGAATGACCCCACCCCATCCTCCATGGTGAGGTCTCTACACCTGCTTCTGGCATCGATGGGGTGCGTGACAAGAAGCAGTGCTATACTTGTAAGTCCATCCAGAGGCTTCCTTCTGCTCTGGCTTCTTCAATTGGCACACAAGCAGGACAGAAAGAATAAGAAAATGGGGGCGGGGGCTATCTCAACAGAACATTCAGCTAAGAGGGAACAGAAAGAAACAATAGAGTCCAACACGCGTAGAAAGGGTCAGACAATCAACCAAATCCAAGCTGGGTTCTCCTAAATGAGTAATGAGATCGGCAGAGGAAGAAACAAGGAAAGGAAACACAGTTATTACAGCTGTCAGCCCTGAGAGTCGAGCATCCCTAAAGGTTCTTTGGTCATTAGTTGCACACAAAAAGATTCAGGAACTTTGGTACCAGATAAAATGGACACATTCACCAAGACCACCAAAACTGGCAGATACCAGAACCTTGGAAGTTCCTGTGTGTATTTTAGATGTGGAATCTTCGTGTCTAGCCTGGTTTGTGACTTGATAATTGTCACCCTTAAGGAAGAGCAAATGCCTTCTATGTATGCTCAGCCAGAAAACAGATGGGGACAAGCATGCTGGTGACACCCTATGGCACAACCCCCAGGCCAGAGTTCCCCACAGAACCTGCATGGAAACCCACTGAGTGCTGAGCACACAGTACAGTGGATGTATCATCACCAAATGACAAATAAAGGAGAAAAAAATCACATGACCTACTCAATAGATAGGGAAAGAAAACATTTTAAAATATCCACTCTGTTTGTGGTTTAAAAAAAAAGTGAACTGGGGTGAACAGAAGTTCCCAGAAAGAAGGCCCATGGTTTCCACTGAACTTTCTGCAAAGCTGTTTAACTGTTTTAACTTCAATGATTTTGAAGAGGTTGGAATGTTGCTGGTCCAGAATCTAATTAAAATTTATCTTGGGCTATCATTAGCCCTCTTGATAGCCATTCCTTGTCTACCTCTGTGTGTGACCTAACATCCTGTGACTAACAAACAGGCAAACCTTTTGGTCTGTATTAACTTAACAATTAACAAAGCCCTATTCTCCACCAATCAAAAGGCGGAGAGTGTCATCAGGCAACCTCTGAGGTCTAACGGCTGAGGCTTCCCAGCTCTGCTGGCATTCTCACCACCGTTGTTAAAAACTGCCTTGATTTATGACTTTCTTTTTCTTTCTTTTTCTTGAGACAGGGTCCCACTATGTAGCCCTGACTGGCCTAGAACTCACAAAGACCTGCCTGCCTCTACCTTCCAAGTGCTGGGATTAAAGGCATGCACCACCACACCTATTTTGATTTATGACTTTCTTTGTTCTGTTACTGAAAAAAAAAAAAACCTCCATCAGATTGTTATCATATTGGAACATGAAAGTTGGGGTAACCTTGTACCATGGTCACTCAACTTTGGCTTCAGAGTAAGTTATCTTTTTATCCTATTTGAGGTGAGAGCTGGGGTTTTGTATCAACACTGAAAAAAAAAAAGTGCTCTGCGCTTGATCCTGTCTCTGTAGTATATAGCTTATCTGTGAGACCCAGACAGTCACAGAAACCAGGATGGAGAAAGTGGTCTCTGTCCAAGGTGCTGCAATAGTTGACGTCAGGAGGGAGGAGGAACCACAGCCCTTAATGCTCACCACACAAAGACTGATGTGGAGTGGACCGTAAATGGGAAGAGCTAGAGAGGAGACAAATACGTGACAGAGCCTCCAGAGGAAGCTCCGAAAATGATTTTTGACCTTGGCATTGGTGGGATTCATCGGGCAGGATAAAAATGATACTAACAGTAAAATCAAAATCAACAAATAGGATTGCATCAAGATGAAAAACTGCTTATCAGAAGACACCATTGAGAAAATGTAATCACAACCCCTGGGCTGGTGAAGACATTGACAGGATATCTGTAAGACAAAGAACTTCCATCCAGACAAGAAAAAGACAACCCAATAAAGCTGGCCAACTTCACCAGAGCAAACCCACACGGCCAATACAAGTGCTGACAAACAGAGACCACTCCATGGGTAGAAAGAGATTTATTGGGGATCAAACTGCCAAGGATATCTCTCAGGGTGGGGGGTGGGGCACAGAAAGAAGAGCAAAATGGCAGAAAAGTAAGCAATTTTATACAACAGTCACCAGGGTGTGGATCTGAGCTGATACAGATGGTCCAGACTGAACAGAAACCACCTTAAGAGATCGATTTTCCAAGTAAACACTTAGGCCACATCACCAGCACTGCCATTTGTATGTGATGGGGTGGGGAACGACACTGGACCTGACAGTCAATGATCATATATAAGTCACACAGCAAACATCGTTACTTATCTGATAAACACAAATCAAGCCACAGGAGAAAATGCTGCTCACCGTCCTGGATAACTAAAACCACAAACCGACAGGACTAAGTGCAGCAGTGAGGAACTCACACCTTGCCAGTGGCAATGTAAATGGCACAGACACTACATAAAACATTTTGAGAGTGCCCAGCAAAGCTTGACATTATTTCCACCCCACACGCTCGGCAATTCTACTTCTAGGTAATTGCTGCCCCCAAAGAGGCAGGTGCTTCTGCCCACAAAAAGCCTTGGCAATATTGTTTACGGCGGTCTCATTCAAATATTAGGAGCCTGGATAGTGCCAGCATTCAGCAACAGGAGTGTGGACACTTGAGTAGAGTACATCCACAGTGCAAGAGACTACTTAACCATCTCAGGTATAAGTAGGCCACACACGATACTCAGAGGTCAGAGTAGATGAAAGAGGTCAAACCCAAGAGAACACACACTCCATGTGACGTCAAGAAAGCTTGAAGTTGGAAATGGAAATGAGGTCTTGCCAATGGGGAGGGGCTACTGCCTGATGAAGGAAGAAGGGCAGATGCCATTTGCAGGAGTAGAGCATGGTACAGATTGTTGACATCCCCATGCTGTATGTATGTATGTATCCATGCACGCACACATGCATTTTCCTGCTTGTAAATTAAACTATGATTTAAAAACAAACAGGCAATCTTCCAAACCCAGGCACAAGAGACATAGTGAGGCTGTCTCAAAATAGATAAATGTTTAAATAAATACATTTTAAATGGATTATGTTTACTCTGACTTGTTTGGGGTGTTTTTCCTCCCTGCTTTCCCAAGGCAGAATTGACACATAGGAACTGCACATAGCTAAACTTTACAAGGTGTTGGCCTTTGACCTATGAAACTATGTTCACAATGCAGATAAGGAAGATGTCCATCATCCCCAGTTTCCTCCGGTCCCTGGTGGCCCTCCATTTTGTCCTCTTGTGTCCATAGACGGACACCATGTGCTTCTGCCACTGTGGACATTTGAGTACTTAGTGTTTATGTACACAGAATCACATTCTACCTGACCTCTTTTGGACCCAGAGGTGATTATTCTGAAATTCATTGTATATTGCCTGCATCAATACTGTTCATCTTACCTTGTCATATACCTCTCAATCATTGTTACCTGCTCACTTTTCAATGAACCTTTGGGTGTTTTTCAGTTCTGGGCTACTATGAATGAAGTTGCTAAGAACAAGTCTTTTTTTTTTTTTTTTATGAACCATGGTGTTATTTCTCTCAGGCAGTTACAGTGCCTGAAATGGTTGGGCCTTAGGACAGGTATGGATGTGGCAGGCCCAGGACATACTTCTGGTTCGGCCCACTCTCTGCCAGGTCCTCACCACGGAGTCCCTGACTCACAAAACTGCAGATTGTTCATTTTAAGATTTATTTTTATTTTTGAGTCAGTGTCTCACCGTGTATCCCTGGCTGTCCTAGAACCCACTCTGTAGACCAGGCTGGCCTCAAACTCACAGAGATCTACCTGTCCCTGCCTCCCAAATGCTTGGGATTAAAGGCATTTGCTACCATACCCAGCTTATTCTGTTATGTGTATGTAAGGGTCTGTGTGTGGGCATGTGCATGTAAATACGGGTGCCCATAGAGGCCAAAGGTATTAGATGCCCATGGAGCTAGAATTACAGACCATTATGAGACACAGACTTGAGTACTGGGAGTCAAACTCAGGTCTTCTATAAGAGCAGCACGTGCTTTTTAACCACTGAACTATCTCTTCAGCCCCTAACCTGCAAATCTTGATAGCTCCTGAGGGAAGGTCAGATCAACTTTGGAGTCCAAAAGAGATGTGAAAGCAGCCGGTTAGTGGTGGCGCATGCCTTTAATCCCAGCACTCAGGAGGCAGAGCCAGGCAGATCTCTGTGAGTTCCAGGCCAGCCTGGTCTACAAAGTGAGATCCAGGTCAGGCACCAAAAACTACACAGAGAAACCCTGTCTTGAAAGACGGGGGGGGGGGGGGTGAAAGCACAGGAAGATGGGTTGAGTAAAAAAAAAAAAAAAAGCCTGCATCCTCTTCAGCTATTTCTGTCTCTGGGAAAGTATCAAGGTCCTCGAGGCTAGTGACCCAGCCTGTCTTGTCCTGGCAGTGACTTGGTCAAGATTTTAAGTCCTTTCCTAAGGCAGTTATACATGTGACTGGACAAAGATGGCCATGTTTCCATTTTTGTGAGGTCTGAGGAAGCTCAGCTCCTTCCACCAAGTGAACAGCTCTAGGATTGGCCCTGCATCTGATATTGACCAAGAGATGCTCTTCTGCATCTGATGTTGACCAACAGATGCTCTTCTGCATCCAATGTTGACCAAGAGATGCTCTTCTGCATCCAATGTTGACCAAGAGATGTTCTTCAGATGCCCCATATTGGTATGGAAGGCTGGGACTTGGTGACATAGCTGTTAGATGGCCTGAAGAAAAGAAGGGACACCATGGAAGGAGATGTCTGAATCCAGACAGGACATGACCTCTTGAATGTGAGGGCAAACCTGGAAGGAGGCAGTATCCTACTCATATGGATGCCTTGAGTTTCTAGGTCTAGAATCAGCGCTCTTGCCCCATGGAGCAGGCAGGTAATACAATCAAGAGGTTCTTGCTCTACCTAGAAGCCCCATGCAGATCCCTGGGCTTTGCATTTTTTTTTTTATAAAATACTGCCCTTGAATGTATGTCCACGAGTAAGATGGGCATCTCACATTGTATGTCAGGCTTTCTTGCGGGTATGCGTGCTCACTGGCAAAAACAGCATTTATTAAAGGAACAGAAAACCATGCTGCACTATTTTCCAAAATATGTTTGTGTTCTGCTTGTTGGATTTTTTTTCCCTCTATGGAATGCTACAAATGGTGGAAGTAGCTTTGAGGGCAAGCAACAGTTTGATGTCGTCCTGGAAAACGTAGATATACACACTCTACAGGAGACTCTGAGCTGCCTCAGTTTTAGCCTCCCTGGCTGTCCGCACTGCACATGGGCTGATGGTGGATGATACTTGGATCTGCCATCACGACATGGGGACATGGTGAAAAGGGTCCATCCAGAGCTATGCGGTGTGGTACTGGTAGACATGGTGTGTCCATCCAGTACCCCTCCCCTGGCATCCGCAAAATGGCAGCCCACCAAAATACATCTCTTGTACTCCGCACCTAGTTTACCTCATAAATGTTCCAGGAAGGAACAGAGAACTTGGTCATCCCTTCCAGCACATTCTCTGCCTCAGAGGCTTCATGGGACCCAGATCTTGCCCTCACCCATGTCTAGGTCCTATATATTTGATTCACTTATGTTCTGAATATTTCATGGGTCCTTCTCCCCCAGAGACCTGAGAGCACTCTCAGAACGGGATGGAAATGCACAGCATGTCCTTGTCAGCTGTCTGCTGCCCCTTCAGAGAGCAGGATGCACAGCTTCCACTCCAATTAGAATGATCTGTCTTGCCAAGCAGAAGCCTGCTTCTGGGCTTCTGCGTTTTTGAAGCATTGCCTTAAAAACTTTAAATTAAATAAATGTTTGTGCAGTGGGGAAGGACAATGCAGAGGGTCTGTCTGAAGAGCTGATCCTTGTCCACAGGGTTCTGCTGCAATATTGTCAAGATGCAGGACAGGTTCCTCCCTGGGTCTGTAGCACATTCCAGGCTCAGCAGGCAGCTTCAGCACCTCCCAAATGGGAGCTTATTGGTTCTCTCTAGGTACATCTGGCTTCAGGAGAGGCCAACAGAGTGTGTTGTCACTGTGAGAGTCAGTCCCCTGGAGAGGACAATGGGAATGTCACCCACCACAGCCAGCATCTGCCCAGCCCACTCCTTTCTGTCCACAATGTGCAGAAGTCTCTAGAACATATCTAGGGGCTAAGCCAATGCCCAGTGGTATCCTGGGTGCTTGGCCAAGGTATCCGGAGAGAAAACAGGAGTCATTGGAAACACATGGATCACATGTGCAAACACATTACACCTGCACACCAATCATTAAAGTGCACACACACACACACACACACACACACACACACACACACACACCACGCCATTCCTGTAAAAGACAAAGGACAACTTACAGGGGTCCATTCTCTCCTTCTACTATGTGAGTACCAGGGATCGAACACAGGTCTTGATAGCTCAAAAGTTTTTGTTTTGTTTTCTTAATAAAAAAGAAGAAGGCTGAGAATATAGCACAATCATAGTGTGTTGTCTAGCATTTGTGAAACCCTGTGTTTAATCTCCAGTATCACAGGAGGGAGAGAGAAAGTGGGAGACAGGGAGGCAGGAAGGGGAAGAGGAAGGGGAAAAGGGAGAGAGGGAGAGGAGAAAGGGAAGGAAGGAGGGAGGGGCACAGGGAGGGAGGGAGGGAATGCCAAGGACTACAAGACAAAAATTAACAAAAGAGGTGAGGGAGAAGCAGCTGTGAAGAGACCACTGTGTCATCAACGAGATCGCACTCTGAAGGGGGAAGGGAGTCCCAGAAGTATGATGCAGGGGATGGCAGAGAGGCAAGCCAGAGCAAACCCCAGAGGGGACAGCAAAATTAAAACATGTGAGAACACTAGCGCACGCGGGGGTAGGTTTGGAAAGTGCCTCTGATGGGTCCACAGTCCTTGGGGATCCGGCCTGAGATGACAGGAGTAATTTACACCAAACTAAAGCCATTCCTACCCAATCCCAAGGGTAACCACCAGGAGAATCATGATTTATAACTGGTCAGATCCAAGAAATAAACATGGAATAAGAGTAATCAATTCAAAAAAAAAAAAAAAAAAAAAAAAAAAACGAAGAAGAGAGGACATGTGGGAAAAACAGATAGCAGGGCTATGAGGTTAAGCCATGTAGTTAATTAAAATGCAAAAGAACCGTGTTTCAGCCAAAAGGTGAGGATTGAGAGACTGTGTTGGACAGGACAGATGTCCTGATGAAAAGGTGTGAGCAAGAGGTGTGAACAGAGAGCAAAGCAGAACAGGGGTACATCACACAGGTGGGAAGCAGGGCCAGGGAGGTGGGGGGGGGCGCGGGCGTCTTGGTCTACTAGGATGACTGCTCTGCAGAAAAGCATAGCTGAGTCAGTTTGCACGTAGTCGAGTCAAAATACAGAAAATGAAGTTACAAAATCTGAAGGGGAGAGATGCATTTATAGTTCCGTAGAAAACGCCAAGGCCTTGCTTAGTAACTGGCAGAACATGAAGTTAAACATAGCAAGGACAGACAGGACAAGAGTCAGATCCTAGTGGCAAAGATCGCCACGGAAAACAACCTCGTGGTAGTGGGGACAGCCCCTAGGCCCACCAGGTGCTGCCTCTAACTCTCTCTGACCAGAGCTTGCCTTCCCTCTGGTGAGGCCTGTGACATCCCTGCACAGAAGCACATGGATCAGCTCCCAGCACTGCTTTCTAGTGAATGAGAACAGAGCGGGGCTCTGAGCATGCGTATTTGCAGCAGACGCCGTTATGTGCTTCTGTAGCTGGAAGGGGAATAACCAGGCAGAGACAGGACAATGACAAATGTTTGGGAAAGTGGACACCTGGGAAGGATTCCCCCAATGGGAAGAGGGAAATGGGTTTTGTCCTGGAACCCCGGAATGCAACATCCTGGGTATGGCTGCAGCCTGTGGGGCCCAGGATAGGGTGAGGTGCACAAAAGATGGTGCCAAGCTGCAAACTGTAGCATCTGGAGCCCAGGTCTGACCTAAGGTGTGGTAGAAGGTATGGCAGGATCCACTCCCCTCCAGCCCTGCCCCTCATCAGAAAGCAGGCAGAGTACATAGCCTCTTGATGGGTCTGGACTCCAACCCCAATACTACCTTGCCTCTGGAGTTCCACTATCTAACATGAGAAAGGGACAAAGAGCAATAATGTTACAGAGGTCCAGGACCCGCCTCACCCCTAGCAACTCCCTAGTTACCTTCTCCAGGACAGAACATCTCTCTCTACATCTTCCCCACAGGGGGACATTGGAGGCAAGGACATTCTCAGAAGTAATCTGTTTTTCCATTGGCAAGTTGACTCTCAGACAAGCCATTCCAACAGAGAATCCCTGAATCATCATGGCAGACAAGCTGTCCCCAGTTTCTAAAGCATGACCGAAGAACTGTGAGGAAAGAAATACGTGGGGTCCCACAACACCTACAGCAACTGAGTTCAGGGGTACAAGGACTCTTGGGAACAAGCTCCCCAGTTTTAAAAGACAGCAATGAGCCTGGAACCCACAGGGACCTTGAGTAGAGACACTTGGACTGAAAGGACTGTGCCTTTAGAGGAAACTTTTACTTTGGAGGCAGCTGAGCGGTCAGGAAAAGTTAAAAACAGAAAGAAAGAGCCCGCTCTAATAGCCAGCATGAGGCATGAGTCACTACCCTGCAGAAACCCAAGACAGAACGTGGCTCAGTGTGGCCCTAAGCTGCCAGTGTCCTCTGGAAAGATGCCTAATAAACAAGAGAAGGTATTGGGCTGGGATGTAGCTCAGTTGGTAGAGTGCCCACCTAACATGGAAGAAACCCTTGGGTTGGACCCTCGGTACCACATAAATGGAGTATGATGGCTTATGCCAGCTGCTACACAGCAGTGGCAAGGCCAGCCTGGGATGCATGAAACTCTGTCTAAAAGAAATAAGGGGCCGGGCTGTGGTGGCGCACGCCTTTAATCCCAGCACTCGAGAGGCAGAACCAGGCGGATCTCTGTGAGTTCTAGGCCAGCCTGGCCTACAGAGCGAGATCCAGGCCAGGCACCAAAACTACACAGAGAAACCCTGTCTTGAAAAACAGAAAGAAAGAAAGAAAGAAAGAAAGAAAGAAAGAAAGAAAGAAAGAAAGAAAGAAGGAAGGAAGGAAGGAAGGAAGGAAGGAAGGAAGGAAGT
>CABHPH010160842.1:18574-35605 GCA_902168325.1 Peromyscus nudipes
TATCAGTCACTGTCTCCATTCTATGACAGAAACAATCTAAGGGAGAGAGGGTTTATTTCATCTCATAGTGGAGAGCTTACCGTCCATCCTGGCAGGGAAAGGAGGGCAGCAGGAGCAGGTTGTGGCTGTGGCAGCAGGACAGTGAAGTAGCTGGTTACATCACAGTGTTGTTAGTCAGAGGCCAGACTGCTCAGCCAGAACCAAGGTTGGGATATCCCATAAGGCCTGCATCCCTTTGAACCATGCTACCCACCTCCTAAAGTTTCCACAACCTCCCAAAACAGTGCCAGCAGCTGAGAACCAAGTATTCAAACTCATGAACTTGTGGGGGAATATTTCATACTCAAACAATGAACAACACAGCTGAAGAAGCCACCAGTCTGTAGCAAAGAGGGATGGAGCTGAGAAGTGCCTTGTGTCAGAGATAGGACTCAGAGGGTCGAGGATCTGTGAGGTTGGCTGGGATGAACTGGAATGAGAAAGCAGATGGGAGGAGCCGAGGTGATGATGAAGAGCTGAAGGGAGAAAAAAAAAGCTCCATGTGTCAGTCAGATCCTAAAGCTTCAATGAATCCGTGAAGAGGAAACAAACAAGCCACACCTGGATATATCTAAGCAAAACTGGAAATTTTTCAAAGACAAAGAGAGTCTAAAAGCAGCTAGAGAGAAAAATCAAAGGTAATTTAATTAAATAGCAATTAAGTGCCAGTTAAACAGCAACACAGAAAATCATGAAATAGTATTTTCAAAGGTCTGAGAGAAAATAACTTTCAACTGAGAATTCTTTATTCCACGAAATTATCTTTCAAAACTGGCAAGGCAAAAATGTCTGTAGTTAAACTAAGACTGTGACTTCCACTAATAGCCATAACGGAATAATTGGGTCCAGATTTACTCTCTCATTAAACAAGCAGAAATCTGGACAAAGTATATGAACAATCTCTTAGACAATGGACACCAGGCAACATTGAACAGAGATTGCCATGTGGTAGGAAACAAGTGAGGGGAGACAATCGGTCCCCTAGGCTACATCAAGAGAGCAAGCCTCCCTGGCCCAAAGCAGAAGCACAGAAGCAAGGCACGAGGGTGGGGGGTGGGGGTGGGGGTGGCTCGCTGCGTTAGAGACAGAGTTAGAATTCTGATGGGGCCAAAGGAGCTAGAATTTGCAGGATTGGATTCAAGAGAAGGGACTGGAGAAGAGAGGGTGTTAGTCATTATCCACCACGTGGCAAAATACCTGAAAAGTTTGCTTAGAGCGGGAAAGATTTCACTGAACCCATGGTTTCAGGCCATCGTCAGCTGACTCCACTGTTTTGGGCCCAGGAGAGGCAGATCATCATGACAGGAGAATGTGAGCACAGATGCTCACCTCATGGTGGTCCAGAAGTAGAGAGAGCAAGGAAGGAGATGGGGACACATGCCCTTCAAAGACACACATCCAATGACTTGTTTCCTCCAACTAAGCCCCACCTCCTAAAGTTTCCACCAACTCCCAAGAACCCATCAAACTATAAATCCACAAGTGTATTAACTCACTGATGAAGTACCACCTACTTCGAGACCACTGCAGCATTGGGATCAAGCCTTCCAAAGCCTTTAGAGGGGACTCCGGATATTAGGAGAGGGAAAGGGAGAAGGGGAGGCTAAGGGTGTGTGTGTGTGTGTGTGTGTGTGTGTGTTGGAAATCCCTTTGAGTCTTGGAATACTGATCTATATAAATGAAATAATAAAGGACTTTTTAAGTATTTTTATTTTATGCCTATGTGTGAGTGCCTGCATGTATATATACCATGCAGGCACCGTGTGCATGCTTGGTCTCCATGGAGGCCAGAAGAGGACATCAGATCCCCTAGAACTAGAGTTCTAGGCAGTTTTGGGCTGCCCAATGTGGGTGCTGGGAACCAAACCTGAGTCCTCTGTGAGAGTAGCAAGTGTTCTTAACCGTCAAGAAACCTCTCCGGCCCCATCAAGGAATTTTTTTTTTATCTGTACAACGGAGTCAACACTTGGTTGAGTTTAGAACTGTTGTCTAAGTTTTCTAGATAACAGAATGCTCTCAAACTAAGAAAAGTTCTCATAGCAAAGATTGAATGAGGTATCTCAAGCCAACTGCAACCTTTGGTCAATGTTCTCGATTTGGCATGTGATTTACTGTCTATGGAGACTTCAGAAGTATTTAAGAAGTGCCTCTAGCCAGGGGGCGGCGGCGCGGCGGCACACGCCTTTAATCCCAGCACTCAGGAGGCAGAGGCAGGCAGATCTCTGATTTGGGGTCAGTCTGGTCTACAGAGTGAGTTCTAGGACAGCCATGGCTACACAGAAAAAAAACCAAAGGGGGAAAAAGCGCCTCATTGACTATTTCCATGAGATTACAGGATTCATAACAATATCTACTGTTTGAATGAGCTCCTATAAGATTTACAGGAAATCCAAAGTTTTAGTGAAGATTATAGTGCCGCAAGCATTGTTAGCATAGAACAAGAGGTACAGTTCAAAACGGGGGGGGGAATGGAAAGAGGTCTATAGGTCATTGACCTCCAGTGCCCAGGAAGCGGAGCAGGTGGCTGGATGCATTACTTCTCTTGGACAGGAAAGGTATCACAGAGGGAGGAGTGGAAGAGATGGATTCATGGTTGAAAGCATTCATTGCTCTTGCAGAGGACCTGAGTCTAGCTCCTCCCACCCATACAGCAGCTCACAACTGCTCACAACTCCAGTTCCAAGGAATTTGATGCCCTAGTCTGACCCCCTCAGGCATTAGGTGCTACAAACCACAGGGATATATTTTAAGAACTCAGCTGGTTATGGCAAAGCCACTACCTGAAGGGATCAAGGAATTCCTTCAGAGGAAGCCAAATTCCAGGGAGCATTTGGTGTTATTTGGCTTGTTATATATCAGCTGTCTTCTATTAGGAAAATCATGTGTGCCTTCACAGTTTTTCCAATTGATTTTTCCCTAAGAATTGCTAAAAGTGTGGACTGATCACTCTTTGGACATACACATTCCAGGTATTTGGAGAACAGCCTCAGGAAAGGCTTCCTTCCCCCCAGCCCATCCATTTCTCCCCTTTCAGCACTGGAATCAGATATCTTCCTTAGCCACTTTCAAGGACTAAGAGAAATAACAGTCCAGACCACCATATAATAAGTCTCCTGGTTTAAGGTAAATTCCACAGACACAGCCTAGGTCAGGTAGACCTTAAATAATAGCTTTATACAATTTAGCTCAGACCCTCCTTTTCTTACAGCCTTACTAACTTTATAGACCTCTAATTCCTTACCTAACCACTTCTAGGAATAGTTAGATAACCTTCTGCACTGACAGCTATGCTCAGCCAGAACCCCAGTTCAAGCCTCCCTGTAATTATCATCATTGGCAGCATCCGGCCAGGTCCATCCCCAGATGGAGGAAAGTACCTTATCAGAGATACCTCTGTACTCTCTAAGAACGGACTTAAGCATCCAGGCTACCTGTTTGAGAAGGCCTGGCGGATGTGCCAATTAAGCTTAACTACCTCCTTTCCTAGATCCTACCTCTAATTTCAGATCTCCCTTTAACTATCACCAGAGGCATCTACCTGTACACAGGTTGCCTAGTGACTGAGCACACTTTCCCCCACCCTGCAGAAAAAAAAACGTCAGATAGCTTGGACAGATAGGAGCCACAGAAAAAAGAAGGGAGTTTTATTTTCTCCCATTGACCTAGCAACTTACAGATTCTTAACATTTTCTACCAATCACGTTTAAGATTATTAGCTGAGCACATAAGATCCCTCTTCTTAGATATTACCTGAATTTAGCCTTTAGTTAATTCATTTCCCCATTGGTCACTTCCCTTTCGGGTTGCAAGTGATAATTAACAATTACTGCCCCTCTATGTCATTCTTATCACCCCTCCGCTTGACCCTAGAAGCCTGGCTTTGCACTGCCACGGGATTACTGCTTGTAAGTGTATATATACCAGGACTCCCAGGGAATGGGAGGATGAAGAAGAAGATTGGGAAGAATAAATGACTGGACTAAGAGCTCGGCGTGCTGAGATTCTATTTCCTGAAAATAGTCCTCGCCGTTTGTAGTTCTCTCCTGAGCCCCTGGGATGTATAATAGTAAGACTGGTCCTTCTAATATTATACAAGAATTAGGCCCATACATGGTACGTGTACATATATACATGCAATCATTCACACACACATACACACACACACACACACACACACACACACACACGTAAAAATAAATAAATAAAAATCCATAGAGGGAGGGCATCAACAGAGTTTTGGTTCCCAGCACTCACACTGGACAGCTCACAACTGCCTGGAATTCTATTTCGAGGGGATGTGATATCCTCTCTGGCCTCCACCTTCTTCAACGGTCAAACCAGGAAAAGCAAGAAGTTGGCTTGTGCCTGCTGAAGACATATGCCCAGGGGGAGAGATGGCAAATCTCTAGTGATTTCCTCAGCCAAAGAGTAGAAAGGATGTGTTAGCAGAACACAGGGCTGTGGAAGCTGGCACTGGCCACTGAACCAGTACGCGTGACTGTGGAAATCAAAATGAGCCACTGTATCTTTTTTTAAAAACTACAATAAAAATCTGACTGCTCAGTGTCATTCATTCTATTGTGACTATGCTCCGCTCATCTGAGATTAACCAAAGGATGTCCACCTCTTCTTAGATATGTTTTGAGGCATTCCCCTACCAGGTGGGTGGCACTCTCAGGCTGACTCATGGCTTCCTTTGCTATAATCTGCTGACTATAATGTGGTGATTGCTGTAGACCCTCCCCACCCATCCACAGCTTCAACCACCCAGAGGTCACAGGAGCCCAGGTTGCTGTTATGTCCCCTGTTATGTCAGCAACTGTCCCTTGTCAACCTTAATACTTCACGCCAGGCACACGCCCCTGGGAAAGCAGGTGTCAGGGAAGAACCATGTACAGAAGGAACCAGGCTTTGGCAAGGCAGAAGGGGTTCCTAGAGAAGGCAGGACATCCTTGGGCAGTGGTCAGGCTCAGGGGAAAGATGGCTGCCTGCTGATGTCCTGAAGCAGCAGCTGTAGCAGCTGAGGTGGTCCCATGCTGAGCAAGGAGGCAAGGAGGCAAGGATGCTTCTTGCCAGGCGGTGGTGACGCACGCCTTTAATCCCAGTGCTGGGGAGGCAGATCCAGGCGGATCTCTGTGAGTTCGAGGCCAGCCTGGTCTACAGAGTGAGATCCAGGACAGGCACCAAAACTACACAGAGAAACCCTGTCTCGAAAAACCAAAAAAAAAGGGGGGGGGCCTTCTTCCATTGGTCTTCACCAGGACTTCATCTCAGCCCCTATAGTTCAGAGATCCATAGTAGCGCATCTCTGCCTGGTGCCCAGATGTTTGTACAGCAGAGAGGGCTCCTCAGTTTTCAGATCCTATTTTGGACTAGGGAGGCCATGAGAAGTGTCTGGTGGCTGAAGGTAGGGAACGGGGAGGGGCTGGATGGGATAGGGGGCACCTAGGGGTGCAGGCCAGGGGTGGGAGTTCTGGGATTTGTGTTCAAAGTGTAGATAAGTGTGTAAGATATAAATGTGTGTGACATATGTGCTGGATTGAGTAGCAACCCTCAAATCCACATGCACCTAGAACCCGTGGATTTGGAGACTTAAAAATCTCTGTGGGTGCTGAGTTACAACAAAGTCCTCCTGAAGTAGAGTGTTTCTAGAAGAGGGCAACATAGACGTAGGGAGGGAAATGGTAGCAGGGATACCCGGGGATGGTGGCACGAGAGGATAAAAGGAGATGCTGCCAGTTAGGGATGTCAAGGCTTGCAGCAGCCTCAGGGGCCCAAGCCTCTTTGGTGCCTTCAGATCAGGCATCCCACCCATCGCTCCAGGGTGGACTTAGCTCCAGGGTTGTGAGGGCGTGCATTTCTGATGTTTTGTCAGAAATACCTGGTTTGTGGTAATCTGTTAGGGCAGCCTACAAGATGTGTGTGTGAAGGAGGAGGCCTGGAGATGAAGTGTGTGTGAGTATAAACGAGTGCCAGTGGGGGGAATGTGGGTAGGCATGTCAGCGTAGAAAGCACTGTGGTTGTGTGTTTGGGAGCATGGATGTGTGGGTGAGCAGATGGGAAACACACCTCTCGGGTGTGTGTGTGTGTGTGTGTGTGTGTGTGTGTGTGTGTGTGATATCACATGTTAGGTGTGAAGCCTGCATCTGTGTGGGTGTCACTCACACGGACAATGATCTGAGGCAGCACAGATGGATTAGCTCCTCTGAGCACCCTTGCCTTCCCATCTGGTACCCAGTGACCCTCTCTGACTCACGGTGTCCCAACCTGGCCCACATCTCAGACAGAGCAGTGAATAACTTATAGCAAACAGAGCAAAACAAGACCTGAGGGTGGAAAGGTAGAGTACATTCAGGAACAACAACGACGATGACAAAAATCTCTTGGTAAACAAAATACAGATGAGCAGTGTGCCGGAGGCAGCGCATGCCAGCCTCGGGCGCTGTGTTGTGTTTTCAAGGACATGTGAATCAGTTGTGGATTCCAATCACCACCGTGCAATAAGTTAATATAAATATATAATTAAATCAAGTATATTTAAGAAAAAAACAAAGGTAGTAGGTGCTTATACCATTGCTTTCTAATTATTTCCCATGTCTTACCATGACCGGCACCCTGAGGCTACAGACACAACTGACTTTAGGGAATCAAGAGGTAGCTGCTCCACTGTGTGGCTGCATTTCCTCCCTCTCCAAACTCAACCACAGCATCTGGCCTAAAATTCACCGGGGTGAGGGACTGGGGAGAGGCTTCAGTGGTTAAAGCGCTTGTTATGCAACCGTGAGGACCTGAGTTCAGATTCCCCTGAACCCATGTAAAATGTCAGGTGGGTGGAGTGGCCTCCCTGCCATCCCAGCCTCGGAAGGTAATGATAGGGATCCGCCCATCAAGCCGGTTAGTGAGGCAAGCCATACTCTTGGGACGAACAATCATAAGATGATTCCCAACATCAAACTTGGGCTTCCACACATGACTGCACTCCTGCACACACATTGGCCACATACATACAAACATGCACACAGACACATGAATACAACACACACACACACAAAAGTAAAGAAAGAAACCCACCAGCCTCGGGAGTTCTGTCAGAAATTTGCTGAGCCTACCAATCAGCTCCCACTCTGAGAGCTGAGTGCTTGACTTCTGTGAGACACCGGTAGAGAGACCAGTGTTCTAGGGACTGTCTTAGTCAAGGTTTCTATTGCTGGAGTCAAACACCATAATCAAAGGCAACTTGAAGAGAAAGGGGTTTATTTCAGGTTATAGCTTGTAGTCCATCATCTAGGGAACTCAAGACAGGAGCCGATGCAGAGGTCATGGAGGAGTGCTGCTTACTGGCTTGCTCCTCATGACTTGCTCAGCCATCCAGGACCACCCACCCAAGGGTGGCACTGGGCTCACCCACATCAATCATTTGTCAAGAAGTTGCCTGACAGGCTTGCCCACAGGTCAATCTGATGGAGGCATTGTCTCAACGAGGTTCCCTCTTTCCAAACGACTCTAACCTGTGTCAATCTGACATTAAGAACTAGCCAGCGCGGGGACTGACCAGAAAACCAAGTCACATATGGCTGGAAAAGAGGAACAAAAAAAAAAATAAGGTAAAATGAGCTACAGGAGTTTATGCCTTCCAAATTCCCAGTCACGCCCAGTCACCAAAGGCTGAAGAGAATACCCCCGCTCCCCAGCACATTCAGTTGAAGAAGCTGAGACCTCAAATGATGGGGCTTTAAAAAAGTGTGTGTGTGTGTGTGTGTGTGTGTGTGTGTGTGTGTGTGTGTGCAGGCACACACATGTTTTATATAGCACATGGAAATTAGAGAACAACTCTTGGGAGCGGATTCTCTCTGTGACCTTGTATGACCTGGAAAACAAACTCAGATCATCAGGCCTGCACATGCCTCTACCCTCTCTCTGCTCCATCTTGCCAGCCAAATGGCAGATCTTTTATGAAGACATCTCATGAGGCTTTCCAGGCACCTAAAATTACATTAAATGCTATAAGGATCTATGAAAAACTGCTGCCGCTTACCGCCTGAGGTTGAGAGAAAAATCCTCTTCCTCGTCTCTTGCCTGGGGTGCGTGCACTGCGTACTGTGGTGTACATATATGACCCACACCATTTTATAAACATGTTCTTTAGAAGAGACAACACACAGGATATGATGATACTGGGACCATGGAAAGGGGAGGGTTTATTAAACCCACACTAGCCAGCTGAGGGCTGCTCAAGCGCTATGATTACCCCCCAAACCCAGCCTAGCTGGCATGGTGAAGGTTGAAGATGACAAGAATGGTCCCCAGTTAAGAACGGTGACAAACCCATATGCACCCAAGAGCATGTTCCAAACACAGAAAGCAAACAGTGACAGAACCACAAGCATTGGTCATAAGAGAAGTTTCGTTCATCTTCCCCGAGAACAGACAGCAACCCACTGCGGAAAAAAACAGGAAGTTCAAAAGAATGAGCAAGGTTTTATTCCAACCAATATATGGGGCTCTCCAATTTGTTATTTGTTCAATGTCAAGACACTGCACTGTATTACATAGTGTGATCTCACTGATGTTTTTAACTTATTTGTGTGGGCTCGTACATTCTCCTGCATACATTCTTTGGACCTGCAAATCGTTTTCTGAAAGGCTACATGTGTAAGATAGGGCGGAGAAAGACTCTCTCCAATTTTATCACCTTTATCCTGTTTAAAATTTATCATGCACATATATTAATTAGTTTTAACCCCATTTTTAAAAAGGAAGGGAAGAAAAAATAGTTTAAAATTTGATTAATTAACTTTCCTTATGAACAGTATCCAGCTGGTTTCCCAATTACTGTGTCAACTCAGATTGGTGACAGAAATAATTACACAAAGTCTATCTTCAGGGGAGAAGCAACGCAATATTTGAGCATCAGTCTATTTATTATGAAACTGAAATATGTACCGACACATGACAGACCTTACAGGGGAAAAACGCTCTGTGAACACCTAACACCCCTTCAGCAGCAGCAGCCTCCACCAAGCTCTGCCCACCTTCTCCAGGGAGCACAGAGAGGATGGGCAAGATGGAGAGGGGTTAGGGCACTCCCTTTTTGGACATCGACCAGACAGGAACCCATCTTGAACTCATGTGCTTGAGTCATTCCTATTTCAGATGTGTTTGCCTCAATACAGGGCAACCGCAAGGATGCATGATGATAGAACGAAAAAAAATGGAGTGAATGAATGGTGGAATAAATGAATTAGTAAGTAAAAGAATGAGTGAGAGAGTGAATGTATGTGAATGAATGAATGAATGAATGAATAGATGAGAGACTGAATGAGCACTGGCTCACAGGAAGAGCTGGACAAAGATTTGATAAGGCTGAGGCCTGTCTCCCACTGTGATAGTTAGTGGTAACTATGGTTTGCAAACTAGTCCCAAGAGGCTCTCTGAAGAAGGTTCTGGAATAGAAGCATCCTCACCCACTGCCCATTTCCTCTCCTCCCTCTACCCAATCCTCACACCCAGGGCAGGATTTTGCTGTGTGCAGGAGCCTTCACACACACCCAAGGTCATGCCACCTCCAAAACAGCTCCCATGGTTGCCCTTGAGAAGGAAGCTGCAGAAACCCAGAAGAGCCCGCAGAGTGGCCTGGAGCCAAGTGGTGACGCTACTCAGCTGGGCCAGAGGCCAGAAGCTGGCATGGTGTCCCCTGGGATCTGTAGAGGACTGTGACCCTCTCTCCTCTCCTTCCTCCCGCAGCTGCAGTCATGGGTAGACACGATCATGTCTGAGTCAGTGGGTTCAAGGCGCCACTGAAGTGTCACAGGGAACACCTGAGATGCAGCAGTGGGGCGGAGGAAGAAGGGAACACAGAGTACAGCACAGACAGACAGACAGCCATGGGGTAGGGGAAGCAGTCTTTTAAGTGATGACTCACTGTAGAAGTAGCCATGGGTCGGCCTCGGGTCAAAGGACAGACCTAGGAGCACTGAGATTCAACCAAACGTCCACCCTGGACGTTTCCACTGCTCACCTGACTACAGGTCCAAACACTTGAGATCTCTTGGCCCTAGGTAAGGGGTAGTATCTCATGTGGAAGCAAGTCTCAGGGATCCGGATTTGCACCCCTGAACAAGGATTGACTCCCTTCATGGGTCACACACTGGCCTGTCAGTCTTCCCTACACACTTAGGCTCTGTGTCCTGCTTCCCATGTGGATCCTGATGCCTCATACCCTATTTGCCACCTATATTGTCTCCAAGATCCCACCACTACTTTTGCCTCCCTTTCTAGGCCCATGCTTTCACAACGGTCGCAATTACTATTAACATGTTAAGAAGAGAGAGGTAAAAAAAAGAACATGCCGGGCGGTGGTGGCGCACGCCTTTAATCTCAGTACTTGGGAGGCAGAGCCAGGCAGATCTCTGTGAGTTCGAGGCTAGCCTGGTCTACAGAGCGAGATCCAGGAAAGGCGCAAAGCTACACAGAGAAGCCCTGTCTCGAAAAACCAAAAAAAAAAAAAAAAAAAAAAGACCATTTAGGTCAAAGAGAATATTTCACACATAATATTAACACATTGTTCTTTTTATTAACACATTTGGAAAATGGAGTTTTTTTTCATACTTTTCTAGAAGGAGGGGCCTGTGAAGTTAGAAATGCCTTTTCTGATGGAGCTCCTGAGGACCCGGACTTACCCTGTAGCTTCATTGTCTATCAGTGAGGGCCACACGGCTCTCAAAGCATTGGCTGTGTGTCTTCTGGGCAGAGTGGGACCCTCCCCCCTAACCTCCAATGCTCGTGTAGCTTGGCAGCAGTTCAAAGCTCATGTGCCTTAATAAATATATCTCGTCCCTATTGAAAAGAGCTCAGGAAGAGCAGTATCACACTAGGAATCCCCTAGGAACCCCTTCTTCTCAGCAAAAAGATAAAAAATTACTCTCTAGTCCAGGGGGAGCCACAGGCAAGCCAGGTGGCCACATGAGCAAAGCCCAGTTGACTGGTCCTGTTCTCCAACCCTCAGAGAGACTTTGGACATAAGGACAGCTGCTGGAGGAGACCCATAAGAGGTTTGCTCCTATACAGAGCCTTGAGGCCCTTGAGAAGCATCTCCAGGACAGTATCATGTCACATGGTGGAGATTCACACTGCTGGGCTCATAAGTACCAGGCTACCACTGTCCTGCTGGGGAGAAGTATCCTAGTAACACAGGCCTGTGTTAACTGGGTGTGGGACCTGCCTGCTACACCTCTGCCACCTGGAAGTTTCCTTCACTGGTCTGCCGAGTCTGCCCTCCCACTAACCCTATGTGAGCCACCAGAGGACAGAGTGCCTTCTGCCAGCTGCCAGCTGCCTTCCTGGTTTCTTAGGAAAAGCCATCCCACGGGAAGCAGTGAGGTGCCAGCTCTAGCATGGTCTCTAAGCCCGGGGCTGCAGAGCTGAAGGAGGTGAATGTGTGATAAGGATATTAGGTCAGACTCTGCAGAAAGGACATAGCTAGGAGGGTCAGGTCACAAACATCCCAGGCCAGTAAGCCTGGCTCTGCAGGAAGGCCAGGGCCAGGAAGCAGGGTCACAAATACGCTGGGCCAGCAACCCTTTCCTGATTGGTCCTCCTTGGTGCAAGGCAAGTACAGCTTGGAGGAGTCAGATCTTCAAAAGCCGTTTGCTGGGGGAGAGACTGCTCCCTGTACTCTATCAAGACACACCCAAGTCCATCCAGTCGGAAAGACTAGAATAGAGACCCAGGCCAGGAAGAGTGTCCCCTGATGGTACTCATCAGTTGTCACCTGATGAGTGGCCCTAGAATTCCCTGGCTCAGCTGTATGGTACCTGGGGACATCTCACCCTGAGGAAAGTGGCCAAACATCAGAGGAACTAAGGGGGTGCCTTATAGTTCCTATACCATGATCCCAACAAAACCAACTTGCAGGTCAACGGCTCATGAAAGCCAAGAGCCTAAACTAGGACTCTTCTGCCTCATTTCTGCATCAGGCTGAACCAGTCCAAAGATGCCAATGGTTACCCACTCAAGGATCCTAGGTGCTGTTTGCTTTTGTCCCTCATCTCAGGGCTGGAGCTGAGCTCTGCTGCAATGGTTAACCTTCTCTGTTAGTTTATCTGGTTTTGGAATCGCCTAGGAGATTGGTAAGGCACATTTCTGGGAGTGTTTCTAGAAAGGATGAACTAATACCTACCCTGGAGAGCCTATCTCCATAGGCTATTAGTGTGGATGGAATAAAAGAGGAAGAGGAGGAAATCTCATAGTGCGAATATGCTCTCTACTTCCTAGATGTTATGGTGTGAGCCACCCTGCCACACCTTCCCCATCATGGTGGCGTGTACCTTCTGAAACCACGAGCCAAAACAAATCCTTCCTTCCTTCAATTCTTCTGTCAAGTTTTTTTTTTTTTCTTTTCGTCACAAAGATAAGAACAGTAACGCACAAGTCAAGGGCAACCATGTCCTTCCCAGGAAGGGGCAGACCAGGGTGGGGCCAAGAAGACTGGGGCAAGATCTGTTGTCGACAGTGAAGATGAATGAGGGACAAGAGAGTCACTGCGACTTGAGAGAGCTTGGAGAATGCAGCCAAATTCTATTTCTACAAATGAAAGGTGATAAGAGGCATGATTAGCTAATGGAAGCGGGACAGGCCACGTAACGCAGTGTGCGGGGCTGAGAGCCGTGGCACTTCTGTGTTTAAAATACAAATCAGCCCCGAAAGCTGCTTTGCAGAGGAAAGAGGCAGGTGACACTGAGCTGTACACGGGGTCCCCGCCATCAGCCCAGACAAGCCCGTGGGACCAGCAGCTCAAGCAAGCAGGACGCTCCGAAGCAGGCGGCGGCAGGAATGGCCACGTCACCAGTTCTTCACATAGAAATAAATGAGTACATCATCTCAGCATGCAAACTTTCTTCCTTCTTTAATAAAGGGTTAAATTATATGTATACCGAAAGTCACTCCAAAGTATAATTTATGATTTGTAGGCAGTACATGTCTGACTTGTTTTTTGTTTTGAGACAGGGTCTCACTATGTGGCCCTGGCTTGGCCTGGAACTTCCTATGTAGACCAGGCTGGCTTTGAACTTGCAGAGATCCACCTGCCTCTGCCTTTGGAGTGCTGGGATTAAAGGCACGTGCCACCACACCCAGGGACATGCTTGACTTATCTATCTATTGAATATACCTATATACCCAAGTTGAGGAAACTTGGTCAGAACTCACACAGGGTCCTGCTAAGCCTTTCTTGAAAGCAATCAACAGTCACAGGTTTGGGATTTTTGTGGTGTGTGTGTGTATGAGAGAGAGAGAGAGAGAGAGAGAGAGAGAGAATGTCATGAGTAGAAAAGTTTAAAAAGCCCTGCTCCAGATGACCCTGACGCCATCTTCACCCAGGCCACAGCAGAGAGCACTTCTCCCATCCCGACAGAAAGCTGGTAGAAAACGTAATAAGCAAGCTATTTGGCTCTCTTTTTGAGCCAGCTGGGAGGACCCCCTCTTGTGCTGTTTATTGCTACTGCATCATTAGGTCCTTGAAAGGTTTTTCTGGAATGATCTACTTTTGATCCGTATCATTAGTAGGGTGGGTTGAACCGACAACCCAGGAGCAGCACCCACCGCAGCACCAGCACCAGCCGCAGCACCAGCACCAGCCGCAGCGGCACCAGCACCAGCCGCAGCACCAGCACCAGCCGCAGCGGCACCAGTAGCGGCAGTGGCAGAAGCAGCGAGAGGGCAGCCGGCGGCGGCGGCGGCATTTCAGAGAGCAGCCAGGGCAGAAACGACAGGGAGCAGCGGTGATGGAGATTAGGGCTATGAAGAGTGGAACTGAGGATCCTAGTTTCTGGGAAAGTTCTAGGGGGAGGCCGACTCTTAAAACCAAGGATTTCAGCTAGTCCGGGTCTGGACCAGTTGTCGATGCAGAACAGAGAGATCCGATGCTGCAACACTAGCATTGCCGCCGCCGATGGGTAGTGTAGTGCTCTTTGCTGCTGCTTTTAGAGTTGCTGGAAGCTGAGGAGGACAACACCTGCTGAGGCCGGTGTGACACATCTTCAAGTCCTAGAATTACAGCCCTCTCCCCCCCCCACCCCCGCCGGGCGGTGGTGGCGCATGCCTTTAATCCCAGCACTCGGGAGGCAGAGCCAGGCAGATCTCTGTGAGCCAGCCTGGTCTACAGAGCGAGATCCAGGACAGGCACCAAAGCTACACAGAGAAACCCTGTCTTGAAAAACCAAAACCAAACCAAACAAAAACAAAAAAGCAAACAAAAAAACCCAAAAAACAGCCCCCCCCCCCCAAGTTCTCAGGGCTCAGAGCTAAGTCTCTGCTTCACCAGCCCTTGGACAGTTCCTTGGACACCAGAGGGTCTGAGGTTGCTAGCCTATGCATGATTCCTATCCAGCAAGAACAGAATAAGCCAGTCAGCTGAAGTAAGGAGAGGGTGAAGTGAGGAGGTAAGCTTGCAACAGCCTAGGGTGGGACAGGTGGCCTAGGGTGGGACAGGTGGCCTAGGGTGGGACAGGTGGGACAGGTGGGACGGGAACCTCAACAGGTTCACACGCAGACTGACCGCAGCTTCATTCACATTAGACTATCTAGCGCCTCCTCCCTAAAATGGACACAGACTGTGGTGAACAGAAAGCTAAACCATGAGCCATGAGAACCTGGGAGGGCAGGGCAGGTGGCATGGGGGTGGTCTAGAAAGAGTCTGCACCTGAGCTACAGCCTCAGCTCTTGGGAGACGTCCTCATGACTACGCATTTCAAGATGAACCAATTAGCTCTATCAGTAAATATCGCCTCAAGTCCCATGAACCAAATTTCCACTTACCATCTCTTGAAGCTCCTCAGCCTCATCTTGGCCCCCAGGTAGACTCCCTGGTGTCATAGTGAACCTATGTGTTCTAGAAAACAAATATATTAAGGACAATTCTGAGCAACAAGGGTACATAATTGCTTCTCTAAAGCTCCTCACACCTTTCTTACATACCCGCAAGGTGCCTGCGGGAGAAAGGGTTCCTTGGCACCTCATGGGGCCTGGCATAGGCAGGTGCTTCTTTCTGGAGTAAGTCCCACCTTGAAAGCCTTGTTTCCATCTGCCCTTTGCTGTTCTGAGGACGCATGGTTCTCAGCAGTGTTTATGGCCAGCTGGCTATTCTCTTAAGATAGTCACTAACCCACATAAACACCGAGGGGTTTGACTATACTGTAATTTTTTGAGACAGGGTCTCATGTTACCCAGAAACTAGTTTCAAGCTTGCTATGGAGCTGAAGATAACTTTGAACTTCTGATCCTCCTGCCTCCACTTCCCAAGTGCTAGGAATCCAGACATACCCCACCATCCAGGTGTGTTAGTTGGGGTTTCTATTGCTGCAATGAAACACCATGACCAAAAAAGCAAGTTGGTTGGGGAGAAAAGGGTTTATTTGGCTTACACTTCCACATTGTAGTCCATTGTGGTGGTATTGTGTTCCCCAAAATATTGCGCACACTAATAAACTTATCTGGGGCCACAGAACAGAACAGCCACAATATTAAACATAGAGGATAGGCAGTGGTAGCACACGCCTTTAATCCTAGCATTCCAGAGGCAGAGATCCATCTGGATCTCTGTGTGTTCAAGGATGCAGCCAAGCATGGTGACTCACGCCTTTAATCCCAAGAAGTGAGCCTTTAATCCCAGGGAGTGATGGCAGAAAGCAGAAAGATATATAAGGCGTGAAGACCAGAAACTAGAAGCATTTGGCTGGTTAAGCTTTTAGGCTTCTAGCACAGTTCAGCTGAGATTCATTTTGGATGAGGACTGAGAGACTTCTAGTCTGAGGAAACAGGATCAGCTGAGGAACTGGCGAGGTGAAGTGGCTGTGGCTTGTTCTGCTTCTCTGATCTTCCAGCATTCACCCCAATACCTGGCTCCAGGTTTGTTTTTATTAATAAGAACTTTTAAGATTCCTGCTACAATCCATCATTGAAGGAAGTCAGGACAAGAACTCAAACAGGGCAGGAACCCTGAGGCCAGAGCTGATGCAAATGCCATGGAGGAGTGCTGCCTACTAGCTTGTTCGGCCTGCTTTCTTACAGAAGCCAGGATCATCAACCCAGGGATGGCACCATCTACCATGGGCTGGGCCCTCCCCCATCCATCACTAATTAAGAAAACGCCTTACAGATTTGCGTACAGCCCAGTCTTATAGAGTCATTTTTACAACTGAGGCTCCTTCCTCTCTGGTATCTATACCTTACGTCAGGTTGACATAAAGCTAGCCAGCACACCTGGTTTATGAGGTGCTGAGGATCAAACCCTGGGCCTTATGCATGTCAGAAAGCACCCTACCAACTGAGATGCATCCCCAGCCCCTGAAACATAATTGTAAGAATTTGTATTATACTTCCTCATTTGTAAGCCTGTGTGTCTGTACATGTGTGTATTTGTGTGGGCACGTGGTCCACAGAACATACGTGGAGGCCAGAAGTCAACCTGTAGGAGCCTGCTCTCTCTTTCCACCTGTGGGTCTCATTGAACTCCAGTTGTCAGATTTGGCAACAAGAGCATTGACCTACTGAGCCATCTCACCAACCCTAAAACACACTTTCTAAAGAGGTAGGGAGCAAGAGAAATATCTAAGCCAAACCAAGCCCACAATCAGAAAACACCCTGTGACAGATGCCCTGTGACGGACACCCTGGCTTG
Organism: Peromyscus nudipes; assembly: GCA_902168325.1. Lineage (NCBI taxonomy): Eukaryota > Metazoa > Chordata > Mammalia > Rodentia > Cricetidae > Peromyscus > Peromyscus nudipes. The sequence goes on from CABHPH010160842.1 coordinate 35,289, forward strand.
GAACTAGGGCATCTTTCTGATCCTGCAGTAGAGGAGGCCAGCCTGACATGGAGTCTAGCCTCCTGCTGGACTTTTGTGGGGGAACCAGCAAGAGGGGAGGGTCTATGACCAGGTATGAGGTGGGGGCCCTGGCTGTAGGACATAGAGCCTGTCCCCAGGCTGCATGTCCCCCAAGGCAGGTCCTTTCAGCCTTCCTGGGCAGGGATGGGTGGCCCTCTACACTGGTTTGACTATGGGCAATAGTGCCATCAGCGGCTGGGTCAGGACCTGGGAGCCTATTTGCTGCCACTCAGTTCTGCTGCCCTCCACCAAACAGA